>QXTE01000070.1:4006458-4202298 GCA_003942145.1 Platysternon megacephalum | reverse complement strand
GCAGGGGTCAGAGCAGAAGGCTGGGTGTGTGGGGGTGCAGGAGTCATAACGGGGTGGAGGTGTATGGGGGGTGCAGGGGTCAGAGCAGAGGGCTGGATGTGGGGGGGGGTGCAGGGGTCAAAGCAGAAGGCTGGGTGTGTGGGGGTGCAGGAGTCATAATGGGGGCTGGAGGTGTATGGGCGGTGCAGGGGTCAGGGCAGAAGGCTAGGTGTGTGTGGGGGGGTTCATGGGTCAGGGCAGAGGGCTGGGGTGCTCGGCTCGTGGGGGTGCTCATGGCAGGGGCTGGAGGGGATATGCCCTGTCCCCACCCCTTTCCCCAGGGCCCCGTCCCCACCTCTTCTCTGCCTCCTCCCCGGAGCAGCGAGCATGCTGCAGCTTGGCTCGGATCCACTCCCCCTCCCCCTCGCAAGGGCGATCAGCTGATTGGCGGCAGGGAGAAGGAGGGGGAGGGGCAGGAAAGCACCACGCTGGGGGAAGAAGCGGGGGAGGGGGAAGCTTGGCTGCCGGCAGGACCAAGCTTCTGCCTCCTGCCCCCGCAGGAGAAATCAGTGGGCAGGGGGGCTGAGTGGGGCCAGGACCCCGGCAGGCATCAGCATGCCATCAAAAATCGGCTTGCGTGCCGTCTTTGGCATGCGTGCCGCAGGTTGCCGACCCCTGATGTAGACAAAGCCCACAGAAAAGGTCTATCAGCTCCCTGGTCTGCGGTGTGGTACTTCTGTACACACAACCTGAGAATCGTATCGGCTTGTTTGGACACACCATCACAGTGCAAAACCAACCCGTTCTCCTTCTTCAAAAACCCTCCGTTGCCGTGATGGCTGCAAAAGACTAGGCAACACTGGCGTACTGAGATCACTGCCTATCCTGCTGACCAATGCTGTCTCATTGTCTCCTTCTAGTCCTCCATGTGTCTGTTCCATCTGCTGTCTCTTGTCTTCAATTGTAAACACTGAGGCAGGGATGGTGTTTTTGTGTGTGTTTGTACAGCACCTAGCACAATGGGGTCCTGGCCATGACTGGGGCTCCTGGGTGCCACTGTAATTAGTAACAATAACAGCGAGGCCGGGTGAGATTGACTGTCGGCTCTCATCCCTAAGACCTCCTGCTTCAGTGTCGCTGCTTCTCAGATCTCTCCCTCCCTCAGGCTGTGCTTACACCAGCATTTTTCTTCAAGTTTCCCATCAGCTCACTAGCGCCAATGCGGCTCCACCCGGGGTAGCAATGACAGGACTGCTGGCCTCGAGCACCCTATCATCTCACCCTGCTCGGAGCAGGATAAGCCACCATAGCAATGCTCCCAACACTGGTACTGCTGATGGAGCTGCTTTGAGAAAAACTGCCATGTATGTCATAGACAATTCTGCCCAGATATACTGTAGGAGTTCACATTTCTCCAGCGCAAACATCAATCTGTTATTCCTGCCCACATTAGCCCCCTCCCCAAGATCCCTTTGTATTATGGCTCCATCTTCCCTCTGTGCAGCACCTCCCAATGTTATTTCTTCTGCAAAACTTAATTAATGTGCTGTTAGCTCCTTCCTTCAGATCATTAATGAAGATAAATAAGACTGCTCTCAGCAGAATGCTCTCTCTCTTACACATGCTCCCACGTATCATGACCTTCTTTGCATCCTGTCCTTTCTACACCTGCCTGGGCCTAGGAGTTTTCCCCATATTACATGACACAAGCTCCTCCAAACCCTAGAGGAACCATCAGGTCAGGCGAAAGGCCCATCCTAGCATTCCTTCTCCTACAGTCACCTTCTTAAATTACACCCAGATCTCCACTACAGCTGACCCACATTATCACTGAACAGTATGGAACAGCATCGAAAAGCGTGTTGTGCCACTAATGTTAATAACGCTCTGCCCTTCTGTAGCACCTTCCAGCTGAGGCGCTCCCAGGAATTTACAAACATCAATTAAACCTCATACTCCCTGCCAGGTAAGTTATTGTCATCATTCCCATAGTAGAGAATCTGAGAAAACTGAAGTCAGTGCAGAAACTGAGGCCAAGAGGTTGCCCCGTTCTGTTCATTCCCTCTGAAGCATCTGGTACCAGCCACTGTCGGATGACAAGATACTGGGCTAGACAGAACCTTGGTCTGACCCAGTACAGCCATGCTTATGTTCTTAGGTTAAGTGACTTGTTCACAGCCACACAGGGAGTCAGTGGCAGAGAAGAATCCAAACTAAAGCCTTTCTTTTCATCATGGCTGTTTGTGGGGGAGGAGGCCAGCCAATGGGGCAGGATTTTTATGGGAGATGTTGGAGATGTGAGTGGGCAGGTATCCTGCTGTTAATTGATTTATCTCATAAGACTGACCTCACACTTGGTAAAGCACCCCCCATCCTTTCATGTATTTATACCTGCTCCTGTATTTTTCACTTCATACATCTGAAGAAGTGGGTTCTAGCCCACGAAAGCTTATGTTCAAATAAATTTGTTAGTCTCTAAGGTGCCACAAGGACTCCTCAGTTTTTGGGTTGTTTTTTTTGCTGATACAGACTAACACAGCTACCACTGAAACCTGTAAGGGGAAGTGATCAGCTGGGTACCTAAAGGATTTCAGGGTGGACATCTCAAGAGTTAGCTCTGCTTGCATGACACAAAGATACATACCTTGCCCACAATGGCTGGCAGTGTATTCACTGATAGCATGCAGCTTTTGCGGTCTTCGGTGGATTGTAGATAGCATTAGCCTCTCATGTTAAATAGTGACAGTAATCCTTGCATAGCACAGATTCTCAATGAGCTAAAGAGACACTATAACTGCATGGCGGGCAAGTATTGTTATCCCCATTGTGCAGATAGGAAAACCNCAGTTTTGGGGTTTTTTTTTGCTGATACAGACTAACACAGCTACCACTGAAACCTGTAAGGGGAAGTGATCAGCTGGGTACCTAAAGGATTTCAGGGTGGACATCTCAAGAGTTAGCTCTGCTTGCATGACACAAAGATACATACCTTGCCCACAATGGCTGGCAGTGTATTCACTGATAGCATGCAGCTTTTGCGGTCTTCGGTGGATTGTAGATAGCGTTAGCCTCTCATGTTAAATAGTGACACTAATCCTTGCATAGCACAGATCCTCAATGAGCTAAAGAGACACTATAACTGCATGGCGGGCAAGTATTGTTATCCCCATTGTGCAGATAGGAAAACCGAGGCATCGGAAGGCCAGAGAGTGAGTCAGTGAAAGAGAAAACTGGTTAAAAATAAATAGCAGCTTAGAGCACTAGACAATCTCCCTCTCTAAAAAAACGCCCCAACGAAACACAAGAAGAGGCCATCTATTAACAAATAGGGCACGTTTGACCTACATGTCCACATCCCCGTTTGAGCCCTGAGTCAGCAAAGCATGTACAGGTCTCTCGCATCTTACGCGCATTTAACATGCGTGATTTCGGCTTTGCGCAGTCGGCAAAACCACAAACAAAAAAAAAGAGAGAGAAAAAAGCAATTTACGTACTGTTTCTGTAGTGCGGGCGATTCCGCCCGCCATTGAAGTCAGTGTGATTTTGGCTATACGCGGTTTTCGCTTTACGCGCTGACCGCGGAACGGAACCCCCGCGTAAGATGCGAGAGACCTGTACTTAAGTTCCATGATAGTCAACCGGGCTTAAGCACATGCTTAAAAGCTTTGCCTAATAGGGACGGTTTGCTGAACTGAACCGTATTATTGTCTGTATTCCTCCGTAGCTCTCCCGACACTCAAACGGGTCGGAGCTCTAATGATGACCGGGCACCCGTCTTTTTTATCCTTGTCTCATCTACCCCTGCCCGGAGCTGAGAAACGGTTGCAAAGCGGCGACACACTCGAGTGCTCCACCGCTGGGAACATGAACATAAGTGTAAGGGGCTGAATTTGGCACTGAAGTTTACTGGTGCAGATGGATTTACACTGGCGCAGCCACATGCAGAGTCTGGCCCAGGAATTTAAGAATTAGGGCTCCCACAGTATCACTAACGTCAGCCCTCCTGTGTGTGCCATATGGATACCTAGTCTATATGCTACCCCACCCATATGCACACAGCGCCTACATTTAATAGCATACACAGCCCTACAAAGTTCAGCATAAGGACAAGAGCAGTTACAGTTGCTGTGGGAACAATAAACTTTAAAATCCCAGACCCATTTGTATTAAAAAATCTCAGACAAAGTCACATTTCCCTATAGTTTTATTTAAAAAATACACGGACTGTTGTTTTGCTGGGGACGAACGGCAGAGTGGGCCTGCCAATCAGCCGTTCCAGGCCATTCAAACGGACAGTGGGATGTTCCAGTAAATGTTCATGGGAATGGTCTCCCAGGTAGAGTCTGTGCGCAGGCATCCGAAGAAACGCAGCTAAGAGAACATGCCACTAACTGGAGCTACACACTTTGGGAAGGTAACAGTTCAAACTATGTCTAAGCTACATTTCTTCAAATCACTTGCCCTTGGTGGGCTAGGTAAAAAAGGTGATTTTATTAAAAAACCTGCCAGCTAACGTGTTTTAAAATCTGAGCCTAGACAGGGCTTATTATTGCTTTTAACATATCAGCTGGTTTAGGTTTAACCCTCTGCTTCCCTCTAGGATTCACCAAAACCNAATGATGACCGGGCACCCGTCTTTTTTATCCTTGTCTCATCTACCCCTGCCCGGAGCTGAGAAACGGTTGCAAAGCGGCGACACACTCGAGTGCTCCACCGCTGGGAACATGAACATAAGTGTAAGGGGCTGAATTTGGCACTGAAGTTTACTGGTGCAGATGGATTTACACTGGCGCAGCCACATGCAGAGTCTGGCCCAGGAATTTAAGAATTAGGGCTCCCACAGTATCACTAACGTCAGCCCTCCTGTGTGTGCCATATGGATACCTAGTCTATATGCTACCCCACCCATATGCACACAGCGCCTACATTTAATAGCATACACAGCCCTACAAAGTTCAGCTTAAGGACAAGAGCAGTTACAGTTGCTGTGGGAACAATAAACTTTAAAATCCCAGACCCATTTGTATTAAAAAATCTCAGACAAAGTCACATTTCCCTATAGTTTTATTTAAAAAATACACGGACTGTTGTTTTGCTGGGGACGAACGGCAGAGTGGGCCTGCCAATCAGCCGTTCCAGGCCATTCAAACGGACAGTGGGATGTTCCAGTAAATGTTCATGGGAATGGTCTCCCAGGTAGAGTCTGTGCGCAGGCATCCGAAGAAACGCAGCTAAGAGAACATGCCACTAACTGGAGCTACACACTTTGGGAAGGTAACAGTTCAAACTATGTCTAAGCTACATTTCTTCAAATCACTTGCCCTTGGTGGGCTAGGTAAAAAAGGTGATTTTATTAAAAAACCTGCCAGCTAACGTGTTTTAAAATCTGAGCCTAGACAGGGCTTATTATTGCTTTTAACATATCAGCTGGTTTAGGTTTAACCCTCTGCTTCCCTCTAGGATTCACCAAAACCAGATAGCACAAACTGCAATTTTCCCTGTCCGTACTAGGAGTTTAAATGCATTAGCTATCACAGTTTAATGATCACATTTCCTAACGTGGACAGCCCAGGAGAGTGTAAGGGCCAGGATAAGACCAAAGCTTTTTCAAGCAGCTTGAGTTATTCAAGCCCCCTTAAAAAAGCACAGCCTCGCACCTGACAAGTGCGTTCTAGGGACACGCACTGATTTTTCTTACTCTGATCATTCAAACCGATCAACAGACTTTTAGCAAAATAAGGGGGGAAAAGGGCCACTCGAGTCAAGAACTGAAAGACTGAAATGTAATAGAAAAGAGTTTGATACCAACAATAAAGCTCCTCTACACCGCACATATCTTAAAGCATCATTTACTACACACTTGTACAGCCCCTGACACAATGGGGCCCGACCTAGCTGATGCCTCTACGTGCTACGGCTATACAAATAAATAACACATGTCTAATATTTTAATTACTGTTTAAACAAGGGCTTAAATGAAAATGCCTCTTGAAAAAGCAAGCACAGGAACCCTGCTGTTCTAACCCACAATGGCGATGCTCCCTTCTTAAAAGGCTTTTGGACAGCAGTCAGGAAAACATCAGTGTCCTACAGACTGAAGAAAAGTGGCTAATTCAGTGTCCCTTCCCAGGTACTCTTTGCAAAAGGGAGCGTTAATGTTGCCTGCCTCTCTGGCTCTAATCATAATAATAATAATAATGTTTCCCGGGGACTACTTACCAAAGTCTACTGCTACTCTGAAAAGCAGGCGGCAGATTGGATGCATCAACTCTCAGTGGTGGATTTCCCGTACTTGGTTCTGAGAGGCGCATTAAACTGGGTCACAGCACAGTAACCACATTCACTTCCCCTAGCTGCCCTCTGACCCAAGCAAATGAAACCTAGTTCAGACAATAACCACGTTGAAAGGCTGTTGGAGCTGCTGCTAAGCCATTTACGGCATCCTGCCCCTGCCCTGCCTCCCAGGCTTTCCCACCAACCCGGACGAACAAGGACTGGTACAAATCAGGAACCTTCATCTAACAAACAGGCAACCAGGTATCTGCTGAGCGATAACTAGGAGGGTTGAAGAGGCTTGACATGGCCCCAAGCAACTCGCAAACAAACAGGGTAAGAGAGCTGGGAAATGAACCGCTCCGGGGCTTGGGATTTTTATGCCTTCGTCACCGAAGCTCTTCAGGGCAACAAGAGCTTGGCAAGGATTCCCGCCAACCAGCCTTTCTGCAGAGGATTGTTCCCTCTACCCCAGACGTATGGTCCCCCTGAGGAGAGGGGCATGTTCACCAACTCTCCCTCCCCCCCCCCCCAAGCAGCTGTCCTGGACAGTAATTACCATCCCAGAGCCCCATTATCACTCCACACACCTTCGCCCAGCTCCCGGCAAAGAGCCCCCTGAATGTTCCTTCGATGCTGCGGTTAGTCCCTCCTGCTCGGGAGGAAGGTGGTGGCAGCGTCCGTCGTGCAGAGAAAGGGCTTCTCCTTAGTCCCCGGAAGGAACTCCTTCAACCACGATCTCTCCCGAAGGGAATCACGCTCTCCGAAGCCCCAGCTACCGCTGCTGGGGCACTGTTGGAAGTCCAGGCACTGAAGGAAGCTCTCCATTGCTAGGAGGAAGCTCAGACTATTGCCAAGAGGGCGCTGTGGTGAAGTGGTAGATTTCATGACCAGAAGACACCATTAGGATCAGCTAGTCCCAACTCCTGCACGAGACGGGCCACAGAATGTCACCCAGTGGTTCCTCCACTAAGCCCATAACGTGTGGTTGAGGCAGAGCCTCTCTTTGAGAAAGAGCCCTGGGAACAATCAGCCACCACCCTGGGTCAATTCGCTCCAAGCTAGTATCCACCGTTCCCATGAACGCTGCAGCAGCGGTGCTAGCTGGGCCTCAACCAGAGGGGGGAAAGTACACAGGGTAAACCGACTGACCAAAGAGTGAAAACACACAGCTTCTTTGAGAAAGATGATCTTGTTACAGGCACTGAACCGGGACACCGGAGCCAGAGCTTGGATTCCCAGCTCTGCCACACACTCCCCGTGGCACCTTGGGTGGGTTACTTAATCTTTGTGCTTCAATCCCCCATCTGTAAAACGAGGAAATCAGTCCTTCCTTTCTCCCATCCTTTGTTTGTCTTGCCTAATTAGACTAAGTTCCTTGGGGACTGTCTCAGCACTATGGGCCCAAGATCTCAGCTGGGGCCTACAAGAGCGACCTTAACGCTAATGAGAAAACATGATAATAATTACAGCAGAACCCTGCTAATTCACATACCCCATAATTCATACCAACAAAACCCAGCAGCTTCTCTCCTCTTCCAGATAAAGTTTTAACAGATGCTGAAGCAAGGTCTCAAGTTACTCTGGCTTCATTATTTTGTACAAAATATATTACACAACATTAAGTAGCAAACTATGAAGTATCATAAATAATTAAAACTAAACACAAGTCAGATTAGGGAACAAAGTACATTTGCTGTTGTAAAGCCATTGCCTTTTTTTTTTTTTTTTTAAATAATTGTGTTTATTCACTTCCTTGTTAATTTACAAAAACCCCAGTTAATTCTCAGCGGATCGCCCGATCATTAGTGCAAATTAATGCTGTTCCCACTGTACATTCCACATATATTAAAAAAATTAATCTAATAAAAACCACATATCTCCAGATGAAGGAACATAAACGCAATTCAGATTGTGCCTCCAGCCCTTGCACACGCTTGGGTGACATGTTAGAACATCCTCCATTCTGCTCAATTAGCCAATGTACTTCTCAGGGCTGCTGGTTTTCGGACAGCTGCCCAGAAGAAGTGGTAAGGAAGGGAAATGAACTTTGCAAAGCATAGGGAGAAAGAATCAGAGCGGAGAACCACACGTTAATTATTAGGGCTATCAAGAGATTAAAAAAATTAATCGCATGATTAATCGCGCTGTTAAACAATCATGGAATACCATTTATTTAAATATTTTTGGATGTTTTCAACATTTTCAAACATATTGATTTCAATTGCAACACAGAATACAAAGTGTACAGTGCTCACTTTATATTTATTTTTGATTACAAATATTTACACTGTAAAAAACAAAAGAAATAGTATTTTTCAATTCACCTCATACAAGTACTGTAGTGCAATCTCTTAACATGAAAGTTGAACTTACAAATGTAGAATTATGTACAAAAAATAACTGCATTGAAAAAATAAAACAATGTAAAACTTTAAAGCCCACAAGTCCACTCAGTCCTACTTCAGCTAATCGCTCTAACAACCAAATTTGGTTACAATTTACAGGAGATAATGGTGCCCGCTTTCTGTTTACAATGTCACCTGAAAGTGAGAACAGGTGTTCGCATGGCACTGTTGTAGCCGGCGTCTCAAGATATTTATGCCAGATGCGCTAAAGATTTATATGTCCCTTCATGCTTCAACCACCATTCCAGAGGACATGCGTCCTTGCTGATAATGGGTTCTGCTCGAAAATGATCCAAAGCAGAGCAGACTGATGCATATTTATTTTCATCATTCAAGTCAGATGCCACCAGCAGAAGGTTGATTTTCTTTTTTGGTGATTTGGGTCTTGTAGTTTCCACATCTGAGTGTTGCTCTTTTAAGACTTCTGAAAGCATGTTCCACACCTCCTCCCTCTCAGATTTTGGAAGGCACTTCTGACTCTTAAATCTTGGGTCGAGTGCTGTAGCTATTTTTAGAAATCTCACATTGGTATCTTCTTTGCATTCTGTCAAATCTGCTGTGAAAGTGTTCTTAAAACGAACATGTGCTGGGTCATCATCCAAGACTGCTATAACATGAAATATATGGCAGAATGCGGGTAAAACAGAGCCGAAGACATACAGTCCCTCACCCAAGGAGTTCAGTCACAAATTTAATTAACACATTATTTTTAACGAGCATCATCAGCATGGAAGCATGTCCTCTGGAATGGTGGCCGAAGCATGAAGACGCATACAAATGTTTAGCATATCTGGCACGTAAATACCTTGCAACGCTGGCTACAAAAGCGCCATGCGAACGCCTGTTCTCACTTTCAGGTGACATTGTAAATAAGAAGCAGGCAGCAGCATCTCCTGTAAATGTAAACAAACTTCTTTGTCTGAGCGATTGGCTGAACAAAAAGTAGGACTGAGTGGACTTGTAGGCTCTAAAGTTTTACATTGTTTTGTTTTTGAGAGCAGTTATGTAACAAAAAAAATCTGCATTTGTAAGTTACACTTTCAGGATAAAGAGTTTGCACTACAGTACTTGTATGAGGTTAATTGAAAAATACTGTTTCTTTTGTTTATCCCTTTTACAGTGCAAATATTTATAATAAAAATAATAATATAAAGTGAGCACTGTACACTTTGTATTCTGTGTTGTAATAGAAATCAATATATTTGAAAATGCAAAAAAACATCCAAAAATATTTAATAAATTTCAATCAGTATTCTATTGTTTAACAGTGCGATTAATCATGATACATTTTTTTAATCACGATTATTTTTTTTTAGTTAATCGTGTGAGTTAACTGCGATTAATTGACAGCCCTAGTAATTATTATTCGTGTTACTGGAAGTCTACCAAAGGGACGGACAGAAGACCAAATGCCTTCAAAAGCAAAAGCTTTAGGAAAATACTCGTTATCAAGCGGAATACATTGGTAGCAAATGCCGAGGTTCAGACCGTTCGACAGCCCTTCTCTCTAAAGTAATTCAGCAAAGAAGATGGAAATCTTTGGGGCCTGTGTTAAGAAGGAGCAGCTGCCAAGGCAGGGGTGCCATTGGGCAGCTGGAGGGAGATGCAAAAGGGGCCGAATGAAACAATCCCACCAGCAAACAAAACTGGGAGGGAAAACTTATGGGCCTTCACAACGCAGAGAACATGCAAAGAGCAGCCCAGGACAGACAGGGATGGCCGAGGCTTGTTTTGTACCCTAAGCGATGTCTGATGGCACAAGAAGCATGCGGATTCCCATATTGCTCTCTCTCATATCCATGTGAATAAAAGGCATGAGAGAGAGAAAAAGAGAGTGTTGAATAGGATTTTTTAAATGTATTTCTGGACATTCAAAACAATTTATGGAGCCGGGAGCTGATGGGAAGGCGTAATTGTGCTCTTAGGAAATCAAGGGAAGGGAAAGCATTCTTTTTGTTGTTGCTGTTTTTAAAAGGTTTATTACTGAGCCAATAGCTGGCAGCTGCCTTGGGACCGATCCAGCCGATTGTGTAAATATGTTTAGGCAGGTTTTTAAAGTGCAAATATTTCAGGATAATGAGCGTTCTGTAAAGTAACAGCAGAAGCTGCCGTTTAACTTTTACTACCGTCACTGCTTTCCAAAGGGGTGGGGCGCTTGGAGCAGAATCAGAGCTGTGTGAGGAGGAGATTTCCCTTCGCATCTGTCACAGATCCACAGGGTGTGCTCTATGCCCCGGCCTGGAAGCAGTCTCTTGGGAGTGACCCCTTCAGTGTGCCAGGCCCTGAGGGTCCATACTGTCCCACAGGGGCAGGCCCAAGGCCTCCATGACTCCGAATCTGGGGCATGCTGGTGCCAGCAGTCCCCTTCTGTCTCTGAGACTCCCTGCGGCAAATCCAGCCAAGCCAGATTCCCGCTGGAGGTTTGTATTCTGCCCCTTCTGGGCGCAATGCTCTCAGTGAGTATCTGCAGTGACGCCAGGCAGCCTTTTCACATGGTGACAATTTCTTAGACACCTGGAATCTGAAAGTCCTTAGGTTAGCATAGAGCAGCAAAGGTGAAGACAGCTCAGCTTAGCCAACCTCAGGGCTCCAGCCAGCCAAGCGGCTGTAATGCAGTTTGGCCCTGTCTCTGTCCCCTTGTCTTCAGTCCCAGCCTGTGTGTGCTGTCTCTCTGGGAGCTCAGCTGTCTGAGCACAGCCACCTGACACCCTTCTCCCTTGTTCTCCACGCAGGGCCTTTGCTCTGCCTCCCTGCAGAGAAGGGAGGGAAAGACTCCTTCTCTCCTGGCTGATGGTCACTCCATTCATCTGCGTAGACTGTATTCAGGTTTGCTAACAACTGGGATCTCCAGCCAGGCTGCTACATGAGAAACTCCTTCTCCATTCGCTCTGCACCCAGTGCATAGCAATGCAAAGTTCAGAGGGAAACTGAGGCATGCATAGGAATCAAAAATATTACCAAGACTCCCACATTCCTCAGAGCATCTGAAAGCACTTTGCAAAGTATGTGCTTAGTGTGCCAAGTTGCAGCCACTTCTGGGGTGGAAGGGAGCAGTCAACTTTCACCCAGGGCACTGTACAACAGGAGAAAGGGTAGGAAGGGAGAAGGGGAAATTGTTTCATGAGCACAAATTGGCAGAGGATGGGTCCTGAGAGATGTGCACACAGTAAACAAATGAAGCATTAATTCCGAGCATTGAAAACAAAGCTCTGCCTTGCCAGAGGCCAAACCTGCAGGGCTAGAGAAGTGAGGCATTTCAAACCGCTCTGCGCCACAGCACAGGCTAATAGCTGGCATCGGTTACTTGTCTTTAAAGAAAAAAAAAATCAAGTGTTTCCAAGGTTCATGATCCCCTCACCACCGCCCAAAAAATAAAATAGCATCCAATATTTTTCCAGTGGGATACTAAGATCTACAGAAGCAGCAAAGAATCCTGTGGCACCTTATAGACTAACAGACGTTTTGCAGCATGAGCTTTCGTGGGTGAATACCCACTTCTTCGGATGCAAGACCCACGAAAGCTCATGCTGCAAAACGTCTGTTAGTCTATAAGGTGCCACAGGATTCTTTGCTGCTTTTACAGATCCAGACTAACACGGCTACCCCTCTGAGACTTAAGATCTACAGAGCACTTCAGTTAACGTTTAACTTCCATTGTCTTCAGTGGGACTTAAGCATATGTTTATTAAGTGCTGTAGCACTTCAGTGTAGACACTGCCTACACCAACGGGAGGGATTCTCCCATTGGCGTAGGTAATCCACCTCTCGGAGAGGTGGTAGCTAGGGTGACAGAAGAATTCTTCATCAGTCCAGTACCATCTACACAGGGACTTAGGTCAGCTTAACTACATCGCTCAGGGATGTGGATTTTTTATACCCCTGAGCAATCTAGTTTTCTAGTGTAGACCAGGCCTTAGTGAATAAGGATGGACCTTCAGGTGAAGCATGTTTAAGGACTTTGCTGACTTAAGACCGGTGAATGGAACAGTCCCCATTATCCAAGCCCACATCAAAGCTCTCCAAAATGTCACAGAAGCTCAATGTCGCAATGTGGATGACGGTTTCCGCAAGGAAGGTTTTTTTCTCCTGATGTACCAGATCTGGGGTTGCTGCTTACCCATCTTAAGACTCTTTGTTCTGCAGCACATCTGTCAGTGCGCTCGCTGTACACTCAAGGCTAAACCATCTCGCTGAAAAATTGTAACCCACGCTCCTAGACCTCTTGCTGTATTGATCGAAAACTGGACCTATAAAGAGTCTGAAATGACCCTGCTGTAGTTTTGTTTGCTTGTTTCTAAATGATCTAAAAGGGATTGGCCCAGCGATCTTATTGCCGAAGGAATGAGATCAGAGCTAGCAGAGCGCTGGGAGCCAGGGAAAACCACTCCACTGCCTGATACTGGGGGTGAGGGGAACACCTGGAAAGCAAACACCTTGCATTGCTTTAGTGACCAATCTTCTGCACCTTGCTATTTGTTTGTATGGTGCTAGGCTCTGTATCCATGCAACAGAAAGAGGACTCCTGCCCCCAATGAGTTTACAGTTTAAGTCATCCAGCTACACTTAGCCGGAAGGGGGATGGGAGAAAGAACAAAAAACAAGGAGAGGAAGAAATAGGAAGTTCTTGAGTAGACCTGGTCAAAATATTCTCCCCCCTCCCCCAGCGAAACCAGACTGTTAAACAGAAACATTCTGTGCTTTGAAGAAAACGTCACTAGGAAGGGTTCTTGAGTTCAAAGAACACACCAGAATAGCCAATGGCCTGGCCGTCAGGGCCTTCACCTGGGATGGGGCAGATCCAAGCAAGTGCCCTAACCACCAGGCTATAGAGTCAGTCCCTCTCGCTAGATCCCCATTTGAAGCTGTTCCAAAAAATAAAAATAAAATCTCCTCAAGATCTCATTTCCATTCTGCAGCCGAACAAAAACAAATGTTGAAACCGTCACATTGTTCACAAACCAGAATGGTTGTTTTTTCCAGCCAGCCCAATTCCGGAAAACTCCCCCTTCCCGCTGTGTGCAATCAGGCTGGGACCTCAGAACAGGTTTCTGCTCAGAGCCAATCAATGGACGTCGGCTTACATGTTTTGAGGACTGAATAATGATTTTCGGATGCCCAGCTTTAGACTCCTTACAGGGGCCGGTTTGGTTTTGTTTGTCCCCATATGCTGCAGGGGATTGGACTAGCTGACTTATCGAGTTCCCTTCCAGTCCTACAATTCTATGATTCTATAAATCAGGCCCCTTTAAGGTACCTTGAATCAAAGGAGGCCCTGAAAATGACAAGGCACTTGTGAAAATTTAGGCAACCACAATGTCAAGCAGTGGCTTGTAATGGAAACAGACACTGGATGGAAGGGCTGCATTGCAGGGATGCCGCTAATGCGAATGAAGCAGTGAAAAAAAACCCTCAACCAGCAAGAAGATTGAAGTCCCCTCTGAGCATGCTGGGCGTAGCAGTGCGTGGGGAAGAAATTTGCTTTCCCTCTAGTGTTAGGAGGAGGGACTGCTGGGGTGGCATTAAGGGTATTTTTGTAGGCAGTAGTGTGGCTCCGTTTGGTTTTGGGTGGTGGGGAAAGATGCAAAGGGAGCTCCCGCTAACAGGAACTGAGAATTTCTCTCCTGGGATAAATTCAGGCTTGCTCAGGCTGGGAGTCGAGCTGGCAGGAGGGGGCAGGGAAAGGGAGTAATCGACCCAGAAGCTTACCAGAAATGGCGACAATTCATCCTGCATCAAAACATGCCAACATCTCCCAAAGTGTCCACACGGGGATCTGGACTAGGCTCGCTTCTCTCACATCCATGAAGGCATCTCAAGGAGGCCTAGTCACCAGCCCCAACTCAACCATACACTGCCCAAGCAGGACAGTCCAACTGAGACAGAGATATTTATATATGCAGCACTGCCAACCCCAAGCATTCAAAACTCATGAGATTGTTTTAAAATACAATGAATTTGTGGTGTGTATTTTTTTTAAATTTGCCTGCTAGGTGTTGACTCTTTGGGGGGGAACCTGGGGCATGTTTTCAAACTTTTCTCCCCAACCAGAAGGGCTAAAAATGTGTTTTTTAAGAAAAAATGAAAGCTGAGATTCTCATGGAATCTCACAAGACTCCAGAACTTCAAACACCCAATCCTGTGAGACGAACAATAAAATCACGGGAGCTGGCAACGCTGTTACATTAGATGTCTTTCTACTTAGATTGACACCTCTTATGGCAGGGAGCATCTTTTTGTTCTATGTTCGTACAGCACCTAGCACAATGGGGCCCTGGTCTGTGACTGGGGCTCCTAGATTCTACCACGTCCAAAATATAAACCACAAACAACAAAAGATTGTCAAGCTCAGTCAGAAGTGAGGGGCTCAGTAGAGTCACAGGGTGCAATTCTATGGCTTGCGCTATGCAGGTCAGATTAAACTAGACTATCATTTTGATCCATCCTAGCCTTAAAAGCTATGAATATTTCCTTCCCAACCCACTGCCCCTTCCCTTCAAGCCAATCTGTAGCTCTGTTTCTGCAGCCTGGTTCACAGTGCTGGGGAGGATCGGACAGAGGACTGTGTCGGCAGTGACAAACCTGCTTAGATCACCATCATAGCAAGCACATTTTACTCCTGAGTGAATTCTGCACCACTGTGCATGCGCAGAATTTATGTCCCCCACAGATTTATTTGCTTCCCCACAGAAAAATGACTTTCTGATGGGGAAGCAAAGGGAAGCCGGGTCATACCCACCCCCAGCTTTCTCCCCCAGCTGCAGGAAGCTCTGCAACCCCCCCCCTCCCCCGACTCCACCCGCTTCCTGCACCAATCGCTCCTCAGCTGCAGGGGGAGGGATCCCTGTACTGGAGCTGATCCCCCATCCGCCCAACCCCCGTGCATCCAGACCCCCTCATACCCAGACCCTCCCACCTAGCCTCACCCCCCTGCACTCAGAACTCCCCCCCGCCCATGATCAGCCCCATTCCCCCTGCATCTGGACCACCCCGACAAGCCACCTGGATCCCCATCCCATCAAGCCCCACTCCCCCAGCATCTGGACCCCCCACTGAGCCCCCCACACCCAGATTCCCCTGCCGAGCTCTATCCCTCCCACACCCAACCCCTCCCCCTCGCTGAGCCCCATTAGCGTTGCACCCAGAACCCCCAACAAGCCCCTGTGCATCCAGATCCCCCCTGTGCATCCAAATCCCCCACTGGGCCACCTGCACCCAGACTGCCCCACACAGAACCCTCTCAACCCACCCCTGGATCCCCCCACACTAAGCCCCTCCACACTTGGATCCTGCCTTGCTGAGCCTGCCTGCCCACACGGAGGGGCAAGGCCCTGGGGTGTTTCTGGGGCAGGCCCGGTCCTTGTGTTATGTCAGAATTGGGTGCAGTGTCACCGCTGAGTCCGTGTGCTGGGGGAACCTGCACAGTGATCTCCCACCGCTGGGCAGCCAGTGGCCGGTGCTCCTCACTGCCATGCTGAAGCCTCCACATTTATTTGACAAAGAAAATTAGCAGAATTTTGCAGAATTTTAAAATATTGTGCGCAGAATTTGTCATTTTTTGGTGCAGAATGCCCTCAGGAGTAACATTTCGTCCCCCCAGGGGAGAGGGCTTCAAGTTTTCACTCTTGAGCCTCTGAAGTTAAAGTTAGGCATCATGCCTAGCTCTAATTACAAGGCATTCTAACGAAGAGGAGACAGCTTTAATTACGAGGAGCTGGCTGGGGACACGCATGTCCCGCCGCGCATGCTGAGGGCTTGGTGATAACCCAAAACCTGTTAACATGCAAGAGCTTTGGAAACAGCTGCATTTCTCCTCGATGGGCGTCGGTTCTGACCTTAGCACTCACAGACAGACTGAGGACACTTTCCCTTCCACCTCTGTGTTACACCGGCTTGGGAGCAGGGATCTCAGTGTGCACGGGCTCCGGTTTCAGGACCCTGCCACGAACAGACACTCTGTGCCCTGATCCAACCCGTGAACCAAGCCAAATCCTCCTCCATTCGCCTGCGGGGGAGGAGGGCTGCGTCCAGTAAAGCGACCCAATTTATACCTTCTATTCTACGTCTCCTGCACGAAGCCCTGACCTCCTCCAAGCACAGGCTCTTCCTTCCCATCGCTAACACCGACTCAATCACTTTCATTAGCTGGCAAGCCACTAAGTCCCGGGAGAATCTTGACCAGGCAGCAAAAGTAAACAAGCGATTACAGAACCAAAAATAAAGCTGTATCCTTCTAAAAGAGCCGCTAAAAATTCTAGACGCGTCGTCCTGCTGTGAAACTTTACATCATGTGCTTTCAAAGGGAAGCCACAGTGCAAACGCGCTCTGCCAGGCTTCTCCTGAACACACTGGCATTCCCTGGCGACTCTCCCAGCCCCACGCCTCCCCTCGCCGCAACCTCCCACTTCGGAGTCTGGCTCCGAACGCTACCCTGCCTCATGCCAAGATGTGCTTTTCTCACCCGCCCCTGCACCGCTGCTCCCTGGCACTCTCCTGGCAATGCCTCCCCCCAGCTCCCTGCAATGGGCACAGAGCTAGGGGGAAGCGATGCCACCTACACAGCCGCGAACATCCCCAGCTGAAATCACTCTCACCACGCAGGGGCCGAGGGAGGGAGCAGATGTTCCCAACAGGCACCATCCCCGCTGGGATCGGAGGCTCTGCCAGGGGAAGTTTCACTTGGGAGCAGCAGTGGAAATCTCACCAGGTGGAGCGGGCAAAAATTCAGTAGCTGCTCGGGGAGATCGGCATGCCCTGACGGAGTGGGGGGTGGCTTCCGGCATGGCCACCTTGCACGCATGAGCGCGCTCCATGGGATGGTGCATGGGCCAGAGGGGCACCTTCCCCTAGCACCTGCCACCCATGGGCTTCAGGCACCTTATCAATGCCAGCAAATTAAGCTGTATAAGCCCTTCACCTCTGTAGAGGGGTATGGGAGACTCTGCCCAGAGCCTCAGGCAGAGAAACCCAATAGCTTTCAATGGACTAATATCTCTATGCAATGCTTCAGGGATCGACTGACAGTGCCGCTGCACAAGGGGGTGATCTGAAGGCAGGTCTCTGTTAACACTAGCGATTTGCCCCACTTATAGCCCTCGGTGTCCAGTCCCCAGCATCGCCGCACCAGTACATACCCTAGCGCAGACAGGCCAGGCTACTGTTTGCACCTGGGAGATTTACCCCTGCTTGAAACTGCGGCAAGCAGCACTGGTGCAAATTGGGGCTTTTAATGGTTTAGCCCGTCTGCACCAGGCTCAGCTACACTTATCGGGGGGGGGGGGGCATCCTTAATACAGGCAATGCCTGGGAGTACCAGCCAGGATGGCCTGTGCTCTCATCGCCCCAGCTCTGCTACTCATGTCACCTCTCTGCCTTCTGTTTTCCCCCTATGTCAATTAGGGATTATAATGGGCTGTCTGGGAGAGGCGGCAGGCTGCATGGCTGATGCTTTGTTAACACTCCCTCCCCCAGATGCTTCACCAAGTCCTATGACTGAGGCTGATCTGCATGCTCCGAGGGGCTGAAATAATTTGGGACTCGCATCCCCTACCTTTCTGAAAACAGAGGGCTCGTACTGGATCCCAGCAGGCCCCCGGTGCACGCGTGGAGAAAGAAGAGCTCCATCCCTGATGGAGAGAAATCAAGGGCACCGGCTCACTTCAGCCCAGCTGCACCCTGGTGTGACAATCTGTGATAGGAAATCATCCCCTGCTCTGTCCTTAACGGTGGCAGAGGACCCATCCGTTCAGAAATGGGAAAGAATCCATTTCAATTAGACGTGCCCGGCGCGCCGAACAAAACCAATTAACTCTCGCCATCTGAAAGCTGATTAGCCGGGATATCTGGGTAAATGGATAATAACAGGCTAATAAGCCCCCCACACCCGTTTTGATGCCGCTGCGCATTTTTGACACAATATTGTCAATGTAATTGCAGTATCTGTGAATAATCTTCCTGGAGTGAATTAAGCCGCTCGGTGCAGGCTGCCACATGGCTCGGAAACCGGCTGTGAGTGGACTGCGAGGCAGCTTTTGAGCTAGACAGAGCTTTTCACCTGGTTACCGACCTCGCCTTCGCCCCCATTCCCACTCCTTTCTTCCCCCGCGAAAGCATCAGTGGAGCGGAGGACTATTGTTACAAGGAGGCGGTTCAGCTGGGACACAAATGGAATTGGAAGCCGTAGCAGAGGAGAAAGGAAGTGTGTAATAACAGAGAGGGAGAGATCAAAGAAACTGATAAGCAGGCAGGAGAGAGGGAGAAAGCGTAATCAGAGAATGATGAGAGAGTGAGCAGAAAGGAGAGGGAAATGAATGATAACAGGAACCCCATCATAACCATAGGCTGGGGGTTTAATTTCCCATGCGTCTAACTATTAAGCTGTGTTATCTGACCCACGTTATTACAGAACTCCACTGTGGCAACGTTGACTATTTCAGAGGGCACACCAAGAATGCTGGGGGAAGGTGAGAATTGAACTCCTTTTTGGCTTCTATCCCTGGCTCTGCCACAGTCTTCCTGGGGGACCTTGGGCAAGTCCCTTCAGCTCTGGACCTCAGCTCCTCATCTGTAAAATGGGGATAATAATGATCCACGCCTTAGACCCATTTGGCTATTTCAGGGGTGGCCAACCTGAGCCTGGGACGGAGCCAGAATTTGCCAATGTACATTGCCAAAGAGCCACAGTAATACGTCAGCAGCCCCCCATCAAACCCCCGGCCCGGCCCGCTCCCAGCGCCTCCCACCCACCGGCAGCCCCGCCGATCAGCGCCTCCCCCTCCCTCCNACCCCCGCCCCGGCCCGCTCCCAGCGCCTCCCACCCACCGGCAGCCCCGCTGATCAGCGCCTCCCCCTCCCTCCCCACACCTCTTGATCAGCTGTTCTGTGGCGTGCAGGAGGCTCTGGGGAGGGGGAGGAGCCAGGGCATGGCAGGCTCAGGGGAGGGGGCGGGAAGGGGTGGAGTGGGGGCAGGGCCCGAGCAGTGAGCACCCCCCGGCACATTGGAAAGTTGGCGCCTGAAGCTCCAGCCCTGGAGTCGGTGCCTGTACAAGGAGCCGCCTATTAACTTCTGAAGAGCCGCATGTGGCTCCGGAGCCACAGGTTGGCCACCCCTGGGCTATTTGGCCGGCAAACGCTGCAGGGCAGGGCCCGTCTCTCTCAGGCTGTGTCTACGACAGACCTTACCGCGGCTCTGCTGTACCGCTGCAGCTGTAAGGTCTCGCGTGTATCCGTTCTTTGCCGGCAGGAGAGAGCTCTCCCACCAGCATCATTCAACCACCCCCAACAAGCAAAGTTAGCTATGGTGGCAGGAAAGCCTCGCCGGCCACACCAGCACTTTTGTTGGGGAAACTTATGTCGGTCGGGAGGGTGGCGGTTCACACCCTGCACCAACAAAAGTTTTACCCACAACAGTGGTAGTGCAGACAAAGCCTCAGTGCGTGTACATGCAGCATCTCACCAAACGAGGCCCTGATCTCAACTGGGATCAATGCAAACAAACAATAACCATTTCCTCAGACATTACTAGAGGCTATTTAGGCAGTTCTCAGACCAGGCTTGCTCGTCCCTGAAGTTTACTAACAAGGCTTCTTCAGTTTTTTAAGGCCGTAATGTCCCCCGTTTATTAGTGGCTATTCTTTCCCTGTGGCCGTTTGCTGGGGAGGGAAGGGAAATGCACTCCCCACTCTCATGCAGTCCTGGACATCAGCCAGCGATGGGAACAAAGGAGACTTAGTCCTATACTATTCCCCTCAAGGGACTAGATTACCTCAGCCCCCAGCAGCCCCCACTGTGACACCAGATTTCCAAAAAAAAACGCAGCACCCTGCACTCTCACCTCTTTAGAAGCTCTGTCTCAGGGATTCACCCCTTGTACAAGGCACCTCCCTTCTCGCTTTCTCCTTCCCCGCACCCCAGTGACGATGGGACCCAGGGATTCCAGCCCTTGGCCTCTCTGGCAGTGCTGCATGCGATATTGGGCTCACCTTTAGAGACCGGGAGTGCAGGGCAGAGGTGCTGCAGAAGCCCATGTTCTGTTAGGCAGAGGCAGCAAGGGCTGGTCACTGCACAAAGAGGATCTCGTTCAAACACCCTGGGCCCAGAGCAGTTCGTGAACAACACAGTGTGTTGCTGGAAGAGAGATGGGCCCTGCCACGACAGGACGAAAACCCAAGCACATTTTCTAACTGACCCAAAGGGCAAAGGGGGTGAATAGATTTAGGCATCGCGGGAGAGGAGACCACCATTCGACAGGCCTTTGAGTATTCAGCAGCCTGCCCACCCCCTCCTCAAACCCTCTGAATAAAACGACAATTTAAACATCTCCCACCAACCCACGCTAACTTCCGTTACTCCTGGCACGAAGCGAAGGCTCGGAAGCCCATGTCCTCGGTGAGCAGAAACAGCTGAACCCAGAAGTATGAAGGACAAAGAGAGAAGGCAAAAACCTTCTCACTGCTCTCCTGTATCCTTCCATCCCAGGGCCACAGGGAGTGTTCGAGCCGCCATCCCTTTCTGTCCAGCATCGCACCTATCAGAGTTCTGGCTCTGGACTCTGACTTTCCAACAGTGGGGGCACAGTGATTTCCCCCCACGCCCTCTGCCGCTGGTCCTAGATATCGGTTTCTCTTTGAAGGTTGAGTCACAAGGCCACCTGGTGGTTAGTCATTCCCTCCCCTTAAGCCATGCTCCTCCCCCTGTTCTCAAGTGGGGAGAGAGAGTCAATTAAGCCTCTTCCCTTGTCCTCCTGGGAAACCTCCCAACTTACAGCACGGTTGACAGCCAGCAAGGTGGGCTACAGCACCATTAGTGGTGAGATCAAGGCAGGTCTCCACCCCAGGGCGGTGCACAAGCACCATGCTAGGTATCCCTCGCCACCTAAACGCTGCTGCGCACGCAGGGGATGTCTACACAGCAACTAGCCACGCGCTGCTCCCCCGTTCCGGCCAACGTGGGCTCGTGGGGCTGTTTCATTGCAGTGTAGCCATCTGGGCTCGGGCTGGAGCCCGGGCTCTAGGACCCTGCAAGGGGGGAGGATCCCAGAGCTCGGGTCCCAGCCCAGAAGTTTATACAGCAATGAAACAGCCCTGCAGCCTGAGCCCAGGAGCCTGGGTCAGCTGGCATGGGCCAGCCAGGGTTTTTCTTTGCTGCATAGTCAGAGCCTCAGAGCTCCCTTCTCAATGTGCCACTAGGAAGCTTGGATGGCTGGCACATCTGAGACAAATTCCCTCTGCCTCCCAGGCAAATAGAGAGGGGGAAATTAGGATGCGCTGCAAGGAGAAATGTTAGTTACACGTTACGCACCGGGGAGCAAAGTCCTTCTGATGAACAATGCCCGAGACAAACAAATCCTTGCCAAGGGTCACGACAGGGACAGAGCCACCTTAATCCTTAATTTCGTATTGTGGGGAGGGAAGGAGAGGAGAAAATTGAATTTGCTCGCATGGACAATACATATGTATCCAAATGCACGGGGAGGAGGATGTGCAGCTGGGATAGGAGGATGAGTTCTTTACAGAAGAATGCGTTCTTTGCATGCTGGCTGGAAGCCGCTGGACTGAATTCCTATACACACGTCGAAATTATCATAAGCCGGGCCCGCACGCTGCTTCTGCATTCGGAGGAGCCTTGGCTCCCTGCTGGAGGAAGGGCTCTGCCTGAGGGGGAAGAGTGTGAGAGATGAATATATATCCTTATGGTCCCAGAGAAGTTTGTTGCTGCAGCTGTGGGAGGGAGGAAGGAAGGATGAGCGCCTCGGCTGCGCAAAATGCTCTGCTTTAAGAGGCAGCGTGGACTAGTGGATCAATCACAGGGAGACAGGAACTCAGAGAGGTCTAAATTTGGCCTCCAACGTTGGCTCACTGGGTAGCCTGGTGCTTGATGTTTTCCACTAGCCTCTCTGTGCCTCAGTTTCTTCCCATCGGGGGCGGGGGGGGGGAGGGCGAACACCTGTGTCTGAGGGTGTTGAGAGGATCAGTACTGAGCTGCCAAGGTGTAACATTCTGCATAGGAGGATCACCTTCGGTCCATAGGGGGGTCCCTGCTCTCTGAGCACCTCACAATCTAACGTATTTATCTCCACAGCACCCTTGGGAGGCAGGGCAGTGCTGTATACATGGGGCACTGCAGTACAGAGACACTGGGTGGCTCGTCCCAAGTCAAGTCAGAGGTGAAGCGGGGACCTGGGCTCCATAACCACTGTACCACCCTTCTCATTATCCTCAGCAAGGAGCACGAGGCTGCCACCCTTACACAGGGGAGGGGACGGAGAGAAAAAGCAGCAATGACCCAAGAGTGGCTGGAGGCTGACGAGACCCCAGCTGGCTCCCTGGGATGGTTTGCTATGTTCGCTGGGAGCCTGTCTGCCATCACGAGGACTGTGTGTGCCTCATAGTGAGAATAGGTCTGACTGGATCAGCCATTGGATTGCGACTCAGGAGACCTGGCTTCTACCCCCGCCTCTGCCACTGATCTGCTGGATGACCTTGGACAAGTCGCTTCCCCCCTCTCTGGGGCCTTGTATTGGCTAGTTAGACTGTCAACGAAGTAGGGCAGGGTAGACGCTACTTACGCCGACTGGAAGCATTTTCCCATCAGCGTATGTAATCCACCTCCCCAAGAGGCAATAGGTAAGTGGGCGGAAGAATTCTTCTGGCAGCCTGGCGCTGGCCATACGAGGACTTAGGCCGGCTTAGCTACACCACTCAGGGGAGTGGATTTTTCACCCCCCTGAGCACCATAGTTATCCCAACCTGATTTTCCAGGCCTCAAAGTGAAAGGTTTTGCCGCAAGACGTTCTAGATCTGAGACAACCCAACCCATGCTGCTGGTGGCCTCCGGTCAGGCACAGGACAGGCTCCAGTGTACGAAGAGGAGCGATCTAATCCCAGGAAACGTCTAAGCTCTCTGGGTGGAGCCATGCTTCATGCCCCACACCCCCGCCTCGAGCAGCAGTCCCCTGCCTACTGCTGACTCCCTCTCTGTCCTGCCTCCACTGCGCTCTGTTGATGTTACTAATGATTTTGGTCTAATTTAGGGACGGAGCCAGCACTGCAGAAGTCAAAGGAGTTCTGTCTATGACAATGTCGGGGATCAGGTCTAAGGTCTAGTGCTCTCTGTGCAAGCAGCATGCACCCCACTGACACGTAACAAGTCCCACCCTCTAACACACACCAGAGGCACAATCTCCACTTGTGTTACCGCCCCACATCCACCTGATACCTTGGAGGCCGCTTCCCCCTTTCAGTGTGAGGAGAGTGGGAAAGTGACACCAGATGTCCCTGCCCAAGGCCTAGCTGAGGGTATGTCTACACAGCAGCTGGAGGTGTCATTCCCAGCTCAGCAGACGTACACACGCTCGCTCTGCCTGAGCTAGCGCCTAAACAGAAGAGAGGCACGGGGGTGGCTCAGGCGAGCCAGCTGTTTCCAAGTTGTCACACCCGGGCAGCCACCTGAGCTGGGACTCGCCTTCCAGCTGCTGTGTAGATGTACCCTGAAGCGTTGGCATCGGGGGGGAGGGAGGGGAGGAGAGCAAAGCTCCATTGCCCTCCCCCCCCCACACACAATCACTCTTGTTAAACAGGGGTGCAAAGCCCCCCCCCCCTTTTTAAAACCTGGCTAGGAGGGAGCGTGCTGTGGCCTGGCCGGCATGTAGCTGGTCCCATTCTGCATCATGCTGCCGGCTTCCAAACCCACAGTGGCAGTTTCTCTCAGTGCCAGGGACCGGCCAGCGGGGCGGACCAGGCACCTGGGGCCCTCAGGCTGCCAGCAGCCAGGGTAAGGGACAAGGAGGGGGAAAGCAGGGGCTCCCTCCAGGACTCCAGGAGGGCCAGGCTGGTGGGGACAGCTTGTGCTCCCCTACCACACACACGTTTGCAGTCTTTCCAGCACCCATGCCCTGAAAGGTTTAGACCAGGGGTCAGCAACCTTTCAGAAGTGCTGTGCCGAGTCTTCATTTATTCACTCTAATTTAAGGTTTCGGGTGCCAGTCACACATTTTAATGTTTTTAGAAGGTCTCTTTCTCTAAGTCTATAATATATAACTAAACTATTCTTGTATGTAAAGTAAATAAGTAAAGTAAATAAAAATGTTTAAATTAAAATGCAGAGCCCCCCCGCACCAGTGGCCAGGAACCGGGCAGTGTGAGTGCCACTCAGCTCGCGTGCCGCCTTTGGCACGCGTGCCATGGGTTGCCTACCCCTGGTTTAGACTCTGCCAGCTTAGGCCTCCTGTATAAGGCACCCCTCCCCACAGACAACACCCCATCCCCCACCCCTCCGCTCCTTTGAGTCACAAACTCCCTGCGGTCTCTCCGACCAGGTGCAAAACAAGTTTATTGTTTTAACATTCCCGGCCTCACCTTCGGGCTCCCGCACCAATGGACTCTCCCGATAAAATCAATGAGACAGCCAGGCGATTGCTGAAGGCAATTTAATGTAATAGTCCAGATAGCATGAGAAAAGGAAAAGCCTGTCCGGAGCGTACAGGGGGGAGTAAAATTACACACTCAGAGGACTGCCTCCCCCACTGGCCCTGTAATGCCCATCATGGAGCGTGGCCTGCCTGCTAAGGACCCTGTCTCTGGTTTAAAGGACCTTGTCTCAGATTCAAATGCAAGGATGAAGGGCTGAGGGCCTGACCGGGACAAGCACCATGCAAGGCTGCTGGCACAGAGAGCTCTGCCAGGACACCTTAGTTCTAACCTGCAGTTCCTCCTGCCAATCCAGTGATGGTCTCAGTGGAACAGTCATGCCACGTGGTATGGCAGAAGACAGGCGGGCATTAGGAAATTTGCTCTTTAGCATTAACTTTGCTTTCTTTGTACTTTCCGTTTTCATTTCCATGTCCCCTTTGCATGTATCCCGCTGTCTTTGGTGGCACACTTTACTAGAGCTGGGCAAACTTTGGGGGGTGAATAGTAAATTCACCGGAAAATGCACTGAAGCTATTTGCAAATTCAGGAAATTCGGGAATAGCTTCCGCTAAATAAAATTTTGGTTTTTTGAAATGTCAAAAAATTTCAACTGAACGTTTCCCTTTGGAAAAATCAACATTCAAAATGTTCCCTTTGACCTAACCCTTTTCCCCCTTCATTTCAGCAAGAAAAGCCACAAAAATAGTTTCAGTTCAAAACCTTTTTTTTTTCCCTTTAGTTCACTAACTGAACTGAAAAAGGAGATTATTTTCTACAATTATATTATAACTCCTACAATTTACACCACATGATTCTTGATTATATTCTAACTCCTACAATTTACACCACATGATTCTTGCAATAGACCATGATGCCAATAAAACCATTTTATTTTCTATCCGCAGTTGCCTAGCACTGCCGTGGGGCTGTGAAACACCTCCCACCCTCCCAAGAATGGATGCTCTGCAGTAGCTGGTGGAGTGGACTCCAGGCTGTAATAACACATGCTGCGAAGAAAGGTGCTAGATAAGTGGCATTATAACACAAGGGGTAGGAATCCACCCCGAACTCCAGATTTTCCACCGTTCCAGAAGTGACTGGCCCATAAAGTTGGGATCCTCATCCTCTAAGACAAGCTACTCACACAGACTGAGAAGGTTACCCCAGTTATAAGGCAGAACGACACCGCACTGGCGTCATGTACTCTGTGGCAGCGAGGCAAGAGTGAAGACTTCAGAGCTTAGTGGAAAATGGTTTATACTGTTACCACCTCCTTCCCATCCCCACCCCATCATCTGTTTTATGCGCCTGTTGTGTCCTGACTGTACACGCCCTGGCGCAGAGGCTTTCTGCTGTGTGTGTCTGTACAGCACCTAACACAACCGGATCCTGATCTCTGACTGGGGTTCAAAGTGCTACTGTAACACAGATAATCCTAAAGCCTCCATGTCCGGGTGAGTTTCCCACTCACTAGATAAACATCCTAGATGACTGGTGGGAAAAGGAGCAGCCCATCATGTGATATTAATGTGAAAGGGGAATCTTTTCTAAAACACATGGTTTTCGGCTTAACACAGAGGGGGGCGTGGGGATTAAGGCATTGTACTTGTATGGAGGAGGCTGGGTTCAATTCCCAATTCTGCCACAGACTCTCTGACCTTGGCCAAGTCACTTAATCTGCCTCTCTGCTCCCCTTCTGCAACATGAGGATAACGTTTCCCTACCGTGCAGGGCTGGTGAGAGGACAAACCCATTTGTCTGTGAGGTGCTCAGTTACTCCAGCGGGTGAGGGTCGGACCAGAAGCCAGCTGGACACAGGAATCCAGCCGTTCTCACACTCCATTACCAGCACCAGAGCAGCGAGTTCAGTAATTTTGTTGAGAACAGCTGCTTGACGTGAGCTGCACAAATGAAAAAAAGGAGCCCCAGGGGAAAATAAAAAGCACAGCAAACAAGGGTGCTAATGGTGTTTGCGGCACGGGGAACGCCACTCCCTGCCTCGGGCTCCACGTAACCAGCCTCCCACAGAAACAGAGCAGTTTGAGCCAGGAGGAAGAGATCTGTGGCTACGTGCAGCACGGTATCCTTCGAAGGGACATGCGAGCATGCCCCTCCTCCCTCCATAGCTCCCTGGAGGCTTCTGGGTTCTGTTTGGAGCCTGTAGGAACCAGCAGCTGGGGGGCGGTGGAGCAGTTGTTCGCAATTTATCAAGAGGGCACCTTGACAGAAAATTAATGAAATGCTTAAATCTCTTGGCTTAAAAGTGCTTCCTCTGCCACTGATGTACGCTCCCCCCACCCCTGACTTCTGCTTCAAGGTGCAGGTTGCTTTCCTTGCCCTGATTAGCATCTCCCCAAAGGCTCCACAAGTGGCAGGTTCTCTGTTGCAAAGACCTTCCCTCCCCACCAGAGTGCGGAGGAAAACAGACAGAGGAGCTTCCTATCTGCATAAACACCTGCTCAGCCACCTTGGGCTTCTGCACAGGATGCTGCTTCCTTCTGAACCCCGCGGGGACTGGGCTCCTTTCCTTAAAAAACACCAATTAGCTGAAAAGCCAGTCACGTGCTTGGCCCGGTCTAGGTAAGGCAAGGCAAGGCCAGTGCATGGCTCCTTTAGAGCTCTCCCCCCTGTTCTGCTGGCCCGGTCCTAGGCAAGAAGCTTCTCCCTTGATTCTTGTTGCAAGCAGCCTTGCTTCCGGCACCTATGCCCGCTTGGTCTCATCGAAGGCTGCAGCATGACGCGCTTGCCTTCATCCTGTTCTCCCCTGAGGCTCTGGGTTGCATGGCTCTTCACCTTGGCATCAGTCCCTTGGTCCACGTCTCCATTGGAAATGCTGCCATGGCTTTGAGCGCCGGCGTCCTGGGAGGAGACGAAACAACCCACCCACCCCAGGCTGGGACAGAGAAACGCAGAAGGATGCTTGCCCTGAGAGTATCCAGAGCCAACGCTCCTGCCTTCTAAGGAGAGGAAGGTGCTTGAAATAGCTCTTAACCCAGAGTGATTTACAAGGGAGATGATTGAAATAGTTTGTTTTTGGTTTTCAAACCATTGCGGTTAAGTTAGGGTGAGGTTAGGCAAGACTAATTAGGAAGTGTGTGTGACTGCAATTTGGGGTTAAAATTCATAATGAACTAAATTACACACACACACAAATATATATATTGCACCATTCCTAATACCGAATCTTATTTGATTTTTACCAAACTGCTAGAGACAATAGCAGTGCCACTTCTCCTGTGCTTAAAGTTTGGTGCATGCATAAGTGTTTGCAACATCAAGGGCTAAAATTGTATCGTGGTTAAAAACTTCTCTTAATGGCAAAGCAGCTGTGTCTTTTCAAAAGAAAAAAAAATTGTTCCTGTGTTAACTATTAATGATATTTAGGGCCAGATTTTTAAAGGTATTTAGGCACCTAGTGGGTTTTTCAAAAGCATCTAGGTGCCTCAGACTCGTAAGAACGACCACAATGGGTCAGACCAATGGTCCATCTAGTCTCCGACCGAGGCCAATGCCACAGCTTCAGGTGTCGTATGCAGCCCAGGGCAGTTGGAGTGGAACATGCCCTTAGACTTTCAACACAATGAAGTTAATGAACTTTTTTATTCACAGAGGACAAGTTTTTAAAAAAATAGAAGCCCTGTGCTAGGCTCTGAAGGCCATATTTAATCACATAAAAGAGGGACCTTCTCAACAGCACCCATGTGACTTAGAAGCACAAGCTCCATTACTTTCAGACTGCAAACACTGATGGAGGAGTACAGCCTGGTCAAAGCACGTCGGCTGTCTTGACCTGACGAAGTTCAATCTATTTGAAGATGGTGTTGCTAAAATAGAACAGGCTATTTGCTTATCCATGTTGTGTTTGGGTTTGTGTTTACAGTAAGGATGTTCATGAGGCCCTGGGTTTGTCCTTTTCATTGTAGATAAGCGTTTTAAGTATAACATTGTTAGCTGAAAAAGATCAAAATCTGAAATGCTACAAACAATTAGGAAACTATGAAACAAGTAGCAGACATCCACTTTAGCAAGTGAAGACTAAAATGTGAAGTAAATTAGCAATGTATACATCAAAAATAATATATTTTTTAAAAATCCTGACTTTTTTAAATTATGATTTTTATCCACCCTGCGCTAAATGTTGATCCATTAACCCTTTCCGGACAGACTTCAGCCTATACTCATAATGCTCATTCACCTCTTCCTGGCATCCTGGTGCAGAGACATGGGGGGAGCTGGCCAGCATAAAAGCAGTGGGGTGGAGATATGAGATTTCATTTATTTCCACAGTGCTGATGGAACAAAGCATCAAAGGGGAAAGAGGGAGTCAGTCAATAGACTCGCATACAACTGGCTCCCAACCAAAGAGCACACGGGCACACGCTGGAGATCTGGGACTAGCTGAAGCCCATTGCCACCATTAACAAAGGCAAAGGCGAAGGAAGCACATGGCAAGTGAGCTAGATGCTGGAAGGAGGACTCCCCTTAACAGCACTGCCCAAATCACCAGGTACAGTTTTTGGGGGAGCGGCAGTGTGAAGAAGTGAATTGGTCAACATTCTTCCATAGCGTGAAGCAGGAAACCAGAATGGCCAGTGCTCCAGTGAGATATGGCAAAACCCAGTGCTGTCAGATAGCATGCAATGCGTTCAGGGCTGGTTTGGACCAATTGCACACCAGGCAACTGCTTGGAGGATGTTTGTGGAGAACAGAGACAGAGAGAGAGAGAGAGAGAGAGAGAGAGAGCGAGAACCATTTCCATGACATTCCCCCTGCCCCCGCAACGCCTGGACCACTGGGTTTTCATGGAAGATGTCCCTGCGGTTCTAATGAGGAGTGACACAGCCCAGCCAGGCTCTGCCCTCCAAACCCAAATCCCCTGTTCATCTAGGGGCTGGCACATAAGGCCTTGGAGCCCTAGAAACAAGAATATCTCCAAATCCGACAATGAACACGGTGTACAGTCTGCACAGCACCTCCTCCCCTTGGCACGTGAATGAAGGGGGTAAGGCACCTATGCCTAAGGATCTCACTGAGATTTTGCAAACTGCACCAGCAGTTCACGGTGCCTCACTCTAGAAACTCAGTCCACAGCCTGGGAAGAGGACCCTCATCTCCTCTGTTCTGTGAGTGAACCCTGGCAGATCAACCGAGTCCCATGCAGTGAACAATGCTAAAGACCATCAGCAGAAACTGTGTCTGCTCTGTCAGAATATCAACGATCCCATGGCACCTCTTGGCATTCGGCTTCGTCTACTGGCCTTGGCCCCGATTTGCTCAGTTTTGTGCACTGCTCATTCATTGCTCGATGCCCCAGAGCTGGCCGCATTTCGTTAATGCTGGGTTTAGTCCATAAAGCATTTGGGATCCCTCTTCGAAGGAAAGCTCCCCTCTCCCCCAAACACACAGAGCAACCAGAAAAATGAACCACATTTCCAGACCATGGAAATAAGTTTTTAAAGGTGAGAGACATCACTGAGTCTGTGAGCAGAGAGGCTGCAGCCGCAGCTCTCCAGGAGAGACACCCCCCGTGCCAGAACATGGGATGCTATTTATATGGTCAGAACAAACATTATCTCATCGCCCCGTGCTTTGATCTGCCTGCCACTGCACAGTGTTAAAAAGTCATTAACACCTTCTCGCACAGCGGGGAAGCAGCAGCGGACAAATCCTCCCAGGGTGGCCGGCGGTGGAAAAAGTTGCTGCTGAAATTCTCTGTCTAGACATGCAGGTCTGTCCCCCAGCACAGACACATCCATTTAACCCCGCAGAGAGACTCCAGAGAGAGATTCAGGGTAGAAGAGGTCTGGGATCTCCTCCACGGAATCTTATGGATTACTCAGTGGAGACGGAGGACTTGGTCCAAAGTGGATGACGCTAAATCAGAGAGACATTCTTGTTCCAGAATAAGTGTGTCCACATGGGGAGCTATTCTGCTCAATCTCCCATGTAGACAAGCCCTGAGCAGCTTGATGGTGGGAATGAGCACAGAGGAGAGGGGTCTGGGAATGGTTAACAGAGGGACTATCACGAAAAGGTGAAGGTAGAGGAGGACGCAGGGGCATCTGCCAAGAAGAGGGGGCAAATGTCTCAGAGAAGATGCCAAGAGGGGAGTCCAAAAGGGAAGCGCCTTAGAACAACTGCCTTAAAGTGGCCGAATGGAAGGCTGGTCTCGTGGGTGAGGACTCCGGAGATCTGGCTCGATCCCAGATTCTGTGTGTGGGCAAGTCATTTAAATCTACTGTGCCTTGATTCTCACCCGTATATGGGGATGATGATACTCCCTTGTTCCCACCCATTGTCTGTCTTGAGTATTTAGATGGCAAACTCTTCAGGGCACAGGGTGTCTATTACCATGTGCACATTTAGCACTCAGAACCATGAATCTCAGCTGGGACCTCTATTCTAACAGCAGCAACATTGTGATTGAAACTTGAGCAGACTGCTACACTGAAATTAGCTCTGGGGATGTCCCTGAGCAATGGCCTAGAAGACAGGAGCAAAGAGGACAAGCGGAGATCTGTCTACTGCCCACCTCCAACCCCAGCATGACCTCAGACTGACCTTCTTGCAAGAAGAATGCCTTATCCCTGAAATTTCTGCTCACCAACTGCTGTCCACATCGGACTTAATGGTATACATACAACATTTCCTTGTTAGAAATCTGATCTACCTGGAAGAAAGGAACATGTCCACATAAACCTGGGCTATTTTTTTTATTGAGTCAACTGAGGTAGGAGCTAACGTGAGCAGGAGGAGCATCAGGTGTTTTTGGACTGACAGCTTCTCTGATCCCATCTCCAGGTGTTCATCTCCTCTTCCTACTCCCATCACCCCGTCTCCATGAGCATCTCTGGGATATCTTGCCCTTGCCTGTTTTTCTCCTTGATTTAGTCAGACCCTGCAGTCCTCTCACAGGCAGAACTCCCTTTTGATTTTAACTGGAGCTTCGCCTGAGACGCCAGTCTCAAGTTCCGGAACTCCCTTCTCCCTGGGCTATTCCCAAAAATGACTGCTTTTACTCCCTCTTCATTCTGCTCTCTATCCCAAGGCTCATCCAGAAGATATATACCATCAAGCACAGAACTGGCAGTCAGGACTCCTGGGTTCTATGGCCAGCTCCATCACCGACCTGCTGTATCCCCCTTGGGCAAGTCACTTCCCCCATCTGTTAAATGGGGGAATACTTCTGGCTTTTGTGAAGTGCTTTGAGAAGAAGCTGAGGAGAGTTACAGAAGCAAGCGCTGTTCCCAGCTAAAGCAGCTGGTCCCATACTGGATCCCAGGGTTCTTTGCTTGTGGCTCAAAGGACAGACAGTGGAAGGAAAGTGGGTGATTACATGGTCCACTTGCTCTTTCAAAGTGGTTGGTGGACTGAGAATCAAACCATTTCACCAAAGAAACTCGTCTCCAGTGGTGGATACATGTAACTGTACATATACAACTCCCCGACCCCTCTCGATACTCCTGGCAATGGCTCCACTAAGAACTTCAGCAAGTTTCTTTTAACAAGCTGTTTTTTATTATCCCCCCCCCCCCCCCAGTTATTCCTCTTTCCTTCCAGGCATTTGGCTGATTAAATGTAACGGGGAGGGGGGGGCATTTATTTTGGGGCCCCAGACACTGCTCTTTGTCCTTATTAGCAAAGAGGCTAATCGTTGTTTTAGCAGAGTAGACCACTGCCACTTTGGATCTAGCTGCAAGCCCAAGGGAAGAGCAAAAGTTCGATAGAGGCCTCTTCAAAAGTTGCCTGACGACTCCAGGAATGGAATTTTCCCTCTGCCATTTCCCCAGATATCCTCCACCAGGACTGAGCAGCAGACAAGACAGATCTCAGGGCCTGGGGCGGTATTTCACAACCTGCTTTCTCTCCCGCACACACCTCTCCCTGAAAGCACCGACAGGCAAAGCTGAACAGCCTGGAGTGGGTCAGCTGGAACATCATTTCAGCAACATGCCAATGAGGTACATTGCCGCTCAGCAGCTTGGAAGAAGCCTCCCCCACCTCCAATGAATGTTGCAGGGAAAACAGAGTAAATTCATCAAGCACAAGCATCCCCTGGTGCCCCCTCTAGCTGATTACCCTACCCTGTGACTGCTACAAGAAGGGGGCGAATTGGAAATGCTGCCCATCGAAAAAGCCCTGCGCACTTAAGGCACCCAAATGCCATGCTACTTGGAGTTAGGGTGACCAGATGTCCCGATTTTATAGGGCCAGTCCCAATTTTGGGGTATTTTTCTTATGTAGGCTCATATTACCCCCCACCCCCTGTCCCGATTTTTCACACTTGCTGTCTGGTCACCCTACTTGGAGTAGACTGTGTATGTGCTCAAAATAGACACCATTAATGACAGCGTCTTGGAGCAGCTGATCCTGGAACCCACAAAGGGGGAGGCAATTCTTGATTTAGTCTTAAATGGAGCACAGGCTCTGGTCCAAGAGGTGAATATCGCTCGGTCATAGCAACCATAACGTAATTAAATTTAACACCTTTGTAGGGAGAAATAATCAAAGAAACCCACCACCGTCGCATTTCACTTCAAAAGGGGGAACTACACAAAAATGAGGATGCTCGTTAAACAGAATATAAAAGGAACAGTCACAAGAGCGAAATGCCTGCAAGCTGCATGGAGACTATTTAAAAACACCATAATAGGAGGATCAAACTAAATGTATACCCTGAATTAAAAAAAACCAAAAACAAAACACAACCAAAAAAGACAACAGTAAGAGGACCAAAAAAATGCCACCATAGCTAAACAGAGTAAAAAAGGCAGTTAGAGGCAAAAAGACATCCTTTAAAAATTGGAAGTCAAATCCTACTGAGGAAAGTAGCACGGAGCATAAAATCCAGAAAATCAAGTGTAAAAATATAATGAGGCAGGCCAAAAAGAATTTGAAGAACAACTAGCAAAAGACACCAAAACTAAAAGCAAAAATACTTTTAAGCACATCAGAAGCAAGAAGCCTTCCAAACAGTCAGTGGGGCCATTGGGCCATCAAGGTGCTAAAGCAGCACTCAGGGAAGACAAGGCTGTTGTGAAGAAGCTAAATGAATTCTTTGCATCAGTCTTCACTGCAGAGGATGAGAGGGAGAGTCCCACACCTGAGCCATTCTTTCTAGGTGACAATTCTGACGTGTCAGAGGATGTTTTGGAGCAACGGGGTACATTAAACAGTACTAGATCCCCAGGACCACATAGTATTCACCCAAGACCTCTGAAGGAACTCAAATGTGAAATTGCAGAACTACTGTGGTATGTAATCTATCAAATCAGCCTCTATACCAGACGACTGGAGGATAGCTAATGTAATGACGATTTTTTTAAAAAGGCTCCAGAGGCGATCCTGGCAATTCCAGGCCAGTAAACCTAACTTCATACCAGGCAAGAATTATCAGACACGTAGATGAACACACCACGTTGGGGGAAGAGTCAACACGATTTTTGTAAAGGGAAATCATGCCTTACTACTCAATTACAATTCTTTGAGGCTGTCAAAGCAAGCAAGTGGACAAGGGCGATCCAGAGCATATAGCATACTTGGACTTTCAGAAAGCCTTTGCCAAGGTTCCTCAACAAAAGCTCCTAAGCAAAGTAAGCCGTCATAGAATAAAAAGGAAGGTCCTCTCATGAATCAGTAACTGGTTAAAAGATTGGAAACAGAGTAATAATAAATGGTCAGTTTTCACAGTGGAGAGAGGCAAATAGCGGAGTTGCCCAAAAATCTGTATTGGGATCTATGCTGACCAACAGTTTCATAGATGATCTGGATAAAGGGGTAAACAGTGAGGTGGGCAAAGTTTATAGATGATACAAAATTACTCAAGATAGTTAAGTCCAAAGCTGAGTGCGAAGAGTCGCAAAGGGATCTCACAAAACTGGATAACTTGGCAACAAGATGACAGATGAAATTCAATGTTGAAAAGTGCAAAGTAATGCACATCGAAAAACATAATTCTAACTGTACATACAAAACGATGGGGTGTAAATGAATGGTTGTCATTCAAGAAAGGTCTCAGAGTCATCATGGATGGTTCTCTGAAAACCATCTGCTCAATGTGCAGGGGCAGTCAAAAAAGCTAACAGAATGTTAGGAACCATTAGGAAAAGGATAGATAGGACCGAAAATATAGTCTCACTACATAAATCTATGGTACGCCCACGTCTTAAATACTGCATGCTGTTCTGGTCACCCCATCTCAAAAAGAGATATATCGGAATTGGAAAAAGTACAGAGAAGGGCAAAAAAAAAATGATTAGGGGCATGGAACAGCTTCCGTATGAGGAGAGCTTAAAAAGACTGGGACTGTTCATTTTAGAAAATAGACAACTAAGGAGGATAGGATAGAGGTCTATAAAAATCATGAATGTTGTTTACCGCTTCACATAACACCAACACAAGAACCAAGAGTGACAATGCAATTAATAGGCAGAAGGTTTAAAACAAACATAAGGAAATATTTCTTCACATGACACACAGTCCACCTGTGGAACTCATTGCCAGGGGATGTTGTGAAGGCCAAAAGTATAACTGGATTCAAAACAAAATCAGATACATTCATGTAGGATAGGTCCATCAATGGCTATTAGCCAAGCTGGTCAGGGATGCAACCCCATGCTCCAGGTACCCCATAACCTCTGACTGCCAGAACCTGGGATTGGACGACAGGGGAGATGGATCACTCGATAATTGCCAAGTTCTGTTGATTCCCCCTGAAGCATCTGGCACTGGCCACTGTTGGAAGACAGGATACTGAGCTAGATGGACCATTGGTCTGACCCGGTATGGCCGTTCTTATGTTCTAAATATAGTCACATGGGCTCTGCTGGGCTACTGGGTTCCTGGGGTTGGCTCTTCTCAGCTATGGGAAAGGAGAAAGTGATGGCTCTCTGCCAACCACCACCCACCCCATGGCACCAGGAGATTGTGAGATCTCCATATTATGATCCTCCCCTCCTTCCAAGCTGGGAACTTCAGTGAACCAATTCATGTTAACATTGAAATCAGCATCATGGGGCATTTGAGTTAACGCTTCAGCGGGAAAAGGGCAGTTTCATGCCTCTGTGAGGTATTGTTTCAGGCTCTCTGCAGACTCAGGCAGGCATGGCTGCATCTCCTACACATGGTTCACATTTTCAAGGTTATCTTTGCAGCCATATGGGGATAGAGAACCCCCTTTAAAAAATATGAAAGCCATGATTATGGAACACAAGGTGGCAGCCTGGTAGAGATGACAGTTCTCCCATATGTGATGTACTGCTCCAATTTGAGCTCTGGCCACCAGCATTGCAGGGGAGGGTGGTGAGAGTGGCAGTCTGGTATCCTCTGGCATCACTTCTGTTAAGATTTGCGTCGGCCCAGGAAGACTGTTTCTTGATCTCACAAATCAGTTCCCTGACAAAGACAACTGAATGACATGAGACAGGTGAGAATTATCCCAATTCTACAGATGGGGAAACTGAGGCATGGCAGCAGAGTGACTTGGCCCAAACTCGCTCAGAAAGTGAGTGGCAAAGGGAGGAACAGAACCCAGGTCTCCAGCTTTGCAGTCCCTAGTTCTAACCATTACCCAGCATTCTCTCTCAAAGGGGGCTTGCCTGTGCACCTGCATCCTATTTGTGCTATGGATTTACACTGCAGTTCCTCTAATGCAGACCCATGGGATGCAGAACTTCTCCCCTCCAAGGTGGCTTCACTCTGGTACAGAAGTAAACGTCACCCCCCTTGACTGGAGACAGAAGGGAGTGCACACAATGGGTTAAGGGAATAGTATCTTCTCCCAGCCCAGGTTCTACCTTCCTTCTCCAAACACTCCGCCTGGCCCACGTGCCCTAGTCTGTCTTTGCTGACAGGCATCCTGAGATGCTGTAACCTTCGTCCTTCTCAGCAGCATCCTTGGGGCAAGAGCCGGACTACCTGTCACATGCCACCAAGAGAATAAAGTGGCATGGGTTCCTGTCACTACCATGGTCTTGGGGGAAGCTTCAGGAGGCCAACCAATCAACCTTGCTCCTACCCGCCCCCTTTCCAGAGCTTCACAGCCAAGGACCCAGACGTTGTGCCAAGAGAAGCATGCAAAATGGGTGTGTGGAGGGGATGGGGGGGGAGAGACCAGCCATGCCTGTGGGGTACAGCCTGGCAACAGGGGCCCCACCAACACTGCCACTGCCTCCTCCGGTGGCCTTACTTTGGGCACAGCACAGTGGCAAGCTGCTTGTCTTTAACCTTCAGCTTCTACCTCTCCCTACTCAAGGGGCGCAGCAGTCACCTGCCAGAAGCTTCACACGGGGTTCCCTACTCCAGTGATCTGCAGAGACAAAGCCCCTCGTGGTAGGGATCAGAGCTGAAGGAAAGGAGCAGGAGCAGCCATAGGGACGAGGTGCTTAGCAGGCTTCTTTTTTTTTTTTTTAACTGAGAAAGGAAAAGAGCTAATTTAGGGCTCTTGCGTCCTATCCCAGGGCAGCCACCCAGGCTAGTGGCAACTAGAGTTACAGCAATAGCCACCTCCGGTCACTGGCAAGGGCAGTGGTGAAAGCCAAGGGATTTGTGAAATGACAGCTTGGCTACAGGATCCTCCACCCACCCACTCAGGCCCGCTTGCCAAGGAGCAAGCGTGCTAACATGGAACCGGCCATTTTTAAATTGGTTTGTATAGCTGGGGTTTGTGCAGCGAAGCCAGGGCCCAAGCTGTGGCCACGTGTAGACAGACCGCACCCTCGGCTGGCCGGCTTTCAGGGCAGGAGGGGCACAGGAGAACTAATCTGAAAACCAGGCCCCTCATGGAGTCTCAAGTTCACATACCCGGCCTGGTCTCTGAGGGGCACCAAGCGCAGTACGACCTAGGGGTCAGGGTACTGAACTGGGATTCCAGAGACCAGGGCTCTAGTCACAGCTCTGCCACTGATCTGCTGTGTGACCTTGGGCAAGTCACATTCCTTCTGTGCCTCAGTTTCCCTTCCTATCCTGTCTATGTCTCATCTAGCTACAGTGTAAGCTTTTCAGAGCTTCAGGGACTGTCCCACGCTATGTGAATGGTCAGCACCTAACACAATGGGACCCCAATCCCAATGGTGTCTGTAAGCATTACAGCAATACCTGTCAATAATAAATGGAGATCAGGTGTTTAACCCTCTGCAAGCATCATCTCTGAGCATTGCAAGCTTCCTCCAGCAGCACAGCCCAGGAGTTAGAATGGGGACTGGGAAGTTACAGATCTGGGTTCTCCCCAATGCGGCCCAGGGTCGAGCAGTTGAACAAGTCGCTTCACCTTTTGGTCACGCCGCTCCCGTTTGTAAAACTGGGACACAGACCGACTCACCTCTTCTAGATCCTGGGATAAGTGGCATGTAAGTATAATTTAAAATGGGCCTGTCTCAAGTGCTTCTAAGGCAGCATCTCAACAGCGAGACCAGTCCTCCAGCCCACCCGGCTCCCCCAGAAGCTAGGAGCCTGCAGGCCATGGGAACTCCAGCCTCAAGAGAAACCACTGTCTGAGCCAAGCGCCCCTCACTCCCTCGGTGGCATGGGGAAGAGCAGCCTCTCAGCCAGGCCCAGGTACTGGGCAGGAGGATTTTGCACCAAGAACATGGCAACTCAGATTGGCAAGACAGCCAGCACAGGCATTCAGAGCAGCCCTCCTTCCTCCAGAGGCGAGGGTGGAGCTGCATGAGAAAGGAGTTAGCCAATGCCCAGTAGGCAGCATTCTGCTGCTAACGTCCTCAGTCCTCTGAGCAGCATGCAGGCAGGAGTGCACGTCTCGAACAGGAGGACACACGGCGATGTTTAATTGCCATTTACAATGGCGGGAGGAGAGCAATGAGAGGGAGGCTCGGCAATCAAACCCAGGGACAACTCGAACTCGGCCCAGCAGCACAAATCTCCCACCAAGGTCGCAGCTTTGATAGCCTCAGCTCCAAGCAGCATGTGCCGTTAAACAGCCTTGTTCTATCTCTGTGGCAGAAAGCGCCCTGCTGTACCGGAGGCCCGGCACGGAAAGGCCTGTGCATGCGGGAAAAGTCACAAGATATCAAGTACCAGCAGAGAGAGGCAGAAGACAGGCGAGACCCGGGCTGATGAAGTGTATTCGCTTTAAATTAAAATGAAGGCTGATGGGGGGGGAGGATGCGTGGCACATTGCTTATCTATTATTAATGCCGTTCTCCCCCTCCTTTGCATATCGCACCGCCAGGGGCAGCCGCTGCGTGCGGGAATGCTATCGCTGTTCAACCCCGGAGGCTGGAGCACGCAACACGGGCTAGTCTCTGACCTCGGGAGTCCGGGGTTCTTCATTTAATCCCTCGGGAATGGCTAGCTGCAGGGCAAACCACCAGGCAGAGAGAGCGCCGGGTCTGGAATAACAGGGAGCGATCCGCAGTCAGGACTGAGAGGCAGAGGTGTGTGGGTGCTCAGTCCAGGAATACCAAAGAGATGGCAGGTCACTAGCAAGGTACATTGAACGGGTGGCATGTGGGTCCAAAGCAGGGGCTAGTCCAGAGGAGTTTGCTAAAGTGCCTACTCGTAAGGGGTGCCTGGTTCGATCCACTTACAAGGAGCCTCAAGTGCACCCACAGAACAGGACAGTCACGGAGGGAAGTCGGAGAGAAAGTCTGCCCGGGAGAGGCAGCAGAGGGACAGCACAAGCCGGGAAAGACATTTCCCTGTACAAAGCGAACAGCGGAGGGAGGAGGAGAATGTGCTGCTGCAAGGTGAGAATCCAGCCCCCAGGAGAGAGGGAGGCAAGTCCTGGAACAGCTTGAACTGCACCCCTCCTCCGCCCGCCCCCACACAACTGGAGATCGGGGAGCGAAGGCAGCAGTTCAAGCACATTCACTGCGAGAGAGGAGAACTAAAAACAGTTCGTAGCTGGCAGCTGCCGGAGCAATAAGCCTGCGGAGGGGCCAAGAGGAGCATTTGGGGGGACGAGGACTCAGCATTGAAGTACTTTTACCCTCCTCCCCAAACAGCCTGGCCCCCCTATTCCAGCACAGAGCGCTCCCCCAGGCATACGGCTTGCCGAGCAGTCTCCAGCAGCTGGGCCCTCCCAGAACAGCCACAGGGAGCAAGCGGGGGCCAGGCAAAGCAAGGGAGATGGTGCTCAGAGGCGGCTTTGCCGCCACAAACCAAAGGCTGCAAGGCAGGGCGGCTTTCTTGAAAAACCCGCTTTGGCTCTCGGTCATTTAGGCGTAGCCCCTCCACCTCAGCCCTGCTAACAGAGACCGGAACCTACGCAGCAAGTGGCAGAGGAGTTCGGCCTGCCCTTACCTTTCCCCCACCCTCCTCCTCCTCCTCCTCCTCTTCCCTCCGGCTTTACCAGCTCTGCAGCCGATGAGCAGCTCTCCCCTGCACCTGGCGCGCTGCCCGCTCCACCGCCGGCAGGATCTCTGGCACGCCGGGCGGGTTTACAGAGCCTCATCCCGTCGCGGAGTTCAAGTCATTAATTTCTGCGGCAGAGGGTGTGAGACAGACCCAGCGCTGACGTGAACAACGATGGAGAGGCCAAGCAAAGCCTGCAGCTTGATCCTACAGTCTCTCTCTTTGGGGCATTAACGCAGGCCAAGTGCGTGCCAGCCAATCGCACCCCATTTCAACTTCATGCTGCAAACGGTCACCACTGCACTCGACAATCCCCCTCAAACAGGGTCACCCAGCTGCTTAGTTTTCGCCTTATCGCCACCTGCCATCCCCACACAATGCTTACGCTTCCCTCTCTCAGAGCTAGGCGAAGCTTGCGCCTTTCAATGCACAGTGGTTTGCACCCTGAAGTTTGCTTTGGGGCTTACTCACACCCCCCCCATCCCCACCCCAGCTGCTGCCCAGAAAATGCCCTTTGATGCAGCCCTCTGTTGCGGTCGCCATCACGTTCCACCTGATTTCAAACGTGCCAGCTTTATGGAGCTGTGTGTGACAAGACTACGGGGAAGCAGCTAGTTTTCATGCATCCAGACCAAAGTCTGCTCAAGAGGTTTGCAGGGAGTTCCGTACAAGAACCCGAACCCAAGGCAGCAGGAGGCTGCGAGGGAAATATGCACAGGATAACCCAAAATAACGTGAATCTGCTTTACCCACTTGGCTTCTCCCCACCAATAGAGAACACGAAATGAATGAAACATGCTGGGAGACAAGTAAGGCCATGTGGCTAATAGGTACAAATGCCTCTTGGCCCCAGCTCTGTTCCAAGATCACGGGTTCTCTGCAACACCAGGATGTGGGTGTATGCCGGTTCCTAACACACCAGCTTTAGCCCTGGCCCTTTGCTTCCAGCAGGGGCAAGGGGAAATCCTTCACATGGCACTCTGCATTGTCCGGGGCCAGATCCTCCACACGCGGGGATGGAAGAAGGGACCCCAAATACAGAGCAGCTCTCATCATCCTGGATGTGCTGCCCATTGACAATTAATTAATCGGCTGCTCAGGAGCAAGAGGGACTAGAAGAGGAGGGGGTTGGGGTGGAGGGAGGGGGAAGAGAGAAGAGAATTCCTTCTTTATTTCCCATATTTGAACTGAGAGAACAATTCAACACAAAGGTGTCAGAGCCTGACAGGAATCGGGGGGTTGTGTGGACGCTGCTAAGGTCTGTCCCAGCAGTGACTGAAAGTTGGCGCTCAAAGCTGTCTTCTTTTCCTAGCAGGTAAGTTAGTGAATCCCGTCTGACCTTGGAACCGCTGAATGCTTGCTATGAAGGAGACAGTGGAGTCAGGGCTATGTCCAAGCTGGGAGTAAATCCGATTCATCTGGACCATTTTGCTTATAAAACTATATATTTATTTTCTGGGAGTTTTAGATATCTGGATTTTAAAACAAATGTAATTGTTTATTCTCTTTATGGCATGCAATGAGCGCAAGGCTGCACCTCCGAATTCACAGAGACCTTTCCAAGGCTAAAACAGAGTGGGTTCCTGATTGCAATCGGAGGCAAGGGGAGGAGGGACAGAAAGTTGGGCAGGAACAGGAACAAGTTAAAAATAACCATCCTTAGCCTGAAGTTGGTACCAATTAAGTCAGCGGGAATTTTGCCACTGACGTCCCATGGGAGCAAGGCCTAGTCAAACATTGTCTCTGATTTAAAGCCCTTATCTAGGGGCTTAAATGCTCAGATTACCAAAATAAAGAATTTTGAAGAAAATTTACCTTGGGGGGGGGTTTCCCCCCACTTTTCTCAGCTAGTCACTTTCACGTTGGTTTCTAGTTCATTTCCTCGGCAAGCTTTCACGCACCAGCACCATTCTGCAGGCTGGAGACCCTCAGTGGGAACGTTTGTTTAAAGGGCATTTCTCTACCAAAGAGACTGGCCTTGTCTATATTCAAAGTTACACTCTTAGGGCTGGTCTAGCTAAAAAGTTAGGTTGACATAACTACGTTGCTCAGGGGGTCTGAAAAATCCACATCCCCGAGTGACGTAATTACGTTGACCTAAGCCCGGGCTAGACGGTGCTAGGTTGACAGACGATTTCTTCTGTCGACCTAGCTACCACCTCTTGGGGAGGTGGAGAACCACTCCCGTCAGCGTAGGTAGTGTCTATGCTGAAGCTGTGCATTTCAAGTGTAGACAAGCCTTTTGTTAAACCAGTGCGGTTTTAAACCAACATAGTTAAGTTTGTTGTCACTCGTAATTCAATCTGAGCTTGGCTTGCATCAACTGATCTTACCTTGAGCTAAATTGGTATTAATTAGTCAAGTTTAAATTGAAACAAGAACATCCACATCGGGGTTTTCATTTGCTCAACTAAATCTTTTTTTTTTTTTTTAAATCACAACTTTCGTTATACCAGTGTAACTGAATACAGACACGGCCTATGTAGAAAGGTACATTCTTACTAAACTGATCTGCTCTGTGTGCATATCTAGATTCAGCTATTGAGTTTAGTGATTGATGAAAGGTTTGGTTTGGTTTTTCCCCGGCTTTCTACTCCCATTAGCTCTGCAGAGTGAGCACAGGCAGGAGACAGAGCTGCAGTCTATTCCGCCACGTGCTTCATCAGCACAATTGCTAGATTCCAATCAGTTACATCAGGGCAAACCTGCTGCTGACAACAACATGGCTGCACAGGCATAACCGAGGGCATGATGTAACCTGCAGGACCCAAACTACTGGTGATGATGGGGGACCTCAGGCCGACACTGCAGGGCTGGCAGTTCGGAAGAATATTTTTTTTACTACGAAACTGAGCACTGTCGATCTGGTCAGCAAGGAGAAACAGAAGCACATGTTGCTATTTTCACAGAACACCCCGCTGGAAAGAAATTGGTTTTCACTGGAAATTGCTTGGATTTAAATTTCAGGGAGATGTTACAAAGGGTCGTTTTAGGGGCACATTCGACCCAGCAATGTCTCTTAACATGAGGTTCCCCAGCGGTGAACCAACAGATTTGTAATTCCGGCATGCCTCCAAAAGCCATTCTGACGCCCAACCAAGTTTACAGTGCAAAGACTATATCAGAACAGGTATATTCTGTAGTCATCTGTAGTCACCTCTCGCCTGTGCGTCTGTCTTTGCCCAGCACTCCCCCCCGTATTCAGAGCTCTGCACCAGGAATATGTATGCAGGTGTGCAACACTTACTGCTCTACTGTCACTGCTTTTTTCCACCACTTTTCCCTTCTGGATTTTTTTTTGCGAGGGAGGAGGAAGAGGGAAGGTTTTATTTGAGTGGCTGGTTTTGTAGTTACTAAGCAGAGTTTGGCTCCATCTTCTATTATTATTAGACAATGTCGCAGGGAGTTTTGAGATTGGCAGTTTAAAATTATGAAGTCTAGGCCAGTGATACAGAATCTCTGCAGTTACTCCAACACACCAAAGGTGCCTATCACATACTCTAGGCTCTTTACACGCAGCCATAACACACACGATTAGCACCAGGCTCCTGTACAGAATTGCTTTCTCTAAAACACCTGCAGCTCAGCAGGACTGGCTGGGATCCTGTATCAGAGGCAGAGAATAACCCTTCTATGCAAGGCCAGTATGCTGCATTCACGGCCCCACAGTTCTGGTCAGGCGTGAGCCCAGCAGCCAATGAAGGTGACAAGAGCGACGCCTTCCTTTCCCTTTCCCTCTGCTTCCTTGGGTGGGAGGAACTGTGACCAAGGAATGGAGGAAGCCAAGGGCAAAACACACTAAAATGTAGGTGACAAAGGTAGGATGAGAAGAGATTCAGAGGTAAGGGAGGTAAGCGTGGTGTAGTGGCTAGAGTACTGCAACCCGAATTCTGTTCCCAGCTCTGCCACTGATGTGCTGTGTGACCTTGGGCAAGTCACTTCACCTTTGTTTCCTCATCCACCCCATCTCTGTCTTGTCTATTCAGACCACAAGCTCCTTGGGGCAAGGACTCGCTGTGTGTTTGTATAGCGCCTCGCACAATGGGGCCTCGATCTCAGCTAGGCCCTCTAGACACTGATGCGATACAAAAATAAATAAATAATAAATAAGGCAAGGTGAAGGGCACTCAAATGCAGAGGCAGGAGGAGAGGCTCAGACGGGGAGTTGCAGATTAAAGTCTGCAGTACAAGTGACAGTTCAAACACTGTGGACCCGTGATTGTTTCCCAACCTGAGTGCCACACTTAAGATTAGAGTTTGAGATGCAGCGTTTAATTCATAGCCCAATGAACGACCATGTAACAATAAAGCCTGTTATAAGGAAGTTTGCACTATAGGTAGAAAGGTATGGGTATAAAGTGCCCAATGTGAATCCCCGCTTCTCAGCGCTCTCTAGAACCATGGGCATCTCAATGTCTGCTTCACCCCGTCAAAATACTGCTCCAAGTGCTGCTTCTACTCCTTGCATATCTGCGCCGCCCCATCCCAACTTCATTCCCCTGGCCCTTCTGAAGCCCATCTGCCTGATTAGCTACCCTGCAATAACATTCTTCTGCCAGCGCTTGCTTCTTTTAAATGTGCATCGACTGGGAGCGCATGCCATGCATCTGCTCCTATCTGCATAAACAAGCATCTCCCGAATGCTTCCTACGGCTGCTTCCCCCACTGCTACTAGCATTGGTTGCTCTGGGGATGTCTTGAGAAAGTTGGTTAGCTGCCCAGTCTAGGTACATCCTAGGTGGAGGGACTAAAATGTATTCACCCCTGCTCTATCGGGGATGCAAATTGAGCACTCCAGTTACATATTTTAACGGAGGAAAAAAACCTGCGAGACTAGAATGCTACAAAGTGTTTAATGTATTCAGAGTAACTAAGGTAGAAAACATCAAGGCCTCTACTGAGGCTGGTGCAAAGTTATTAGCATAACAGGTGTCTCTGTCACAAGAATGATGCTTTAAAGACAAATCCAAAAAAAATTAATTCCCTCAATGCAAGAACACCTCGTTAATTACACTTAACGCTGGTTTTATGCTGTCTTCATAAAGGATGGGAAAATCAGAGAGATGCGTCTTCCTCAACCCCCAAAAAGTTGGTTAATGGAACATTATGGAAATTTTCAGACAGATTTGGAGATGCTACTGACAGCACTAGAGGGAGGAGACTGGACAGCTTCCTTCTTGCTTCACTCATCCAAGCTGCTGAAGTCTGATTTCATCTGTTCTTTCCCCTCTGCGGTACTTCTACTTTCCCTCCCCTCATCTGTGGGATGATCTGCAGGAGGATCCATTTATTTCTTCGTATTTTCTATTAAAAGCCTCAGGAGCCAAATCAGGCGGCGGCGGGGGTAGACACTTTAGGGCTGTTAGCTGACATAAGAAGAAGTGAACTGGAACGGGATTTCGGTGCCCACCTGTACAAGGGTCTAGCTGCAGACCCCACAGCTGAATGCAGTGCCCATTCGCGTCCAGCTCCCAACCACAGCCCTGGCTGAACAGCAGCTTTGTTCCTGGCTAGGGATGGGAATAGCCCAACTTCCCGTGCAACGAGTGCCTGCCAATGCCACTATTATCAACGAGAAGTGCAGAGACTCGGCACCACTGGAAGTTGAGCCATTAGTATCTAGGCTGGAAGGAGGCCCCATTTGCAGCTTCCCTCTGCTGCTTTGCTTCGGTTCTGCACAGCAGTAGAGGGAAGGACGTAAGCGCACACCCAGCTGGGGCCCAGATGAGGATGCTAATGGCATCTCCATCTGGGACAGATACCAACGGCCTGGTTTTTAACGATGCCGCGAGCCGCAGCTGCCAGTGGCTGGGAGTGGAGGATGCTCAGCCCATCTGTAAGTGGGGCTATACGCTCTTTCCCCCATCCCCAGTAACTGGGAGTGGGGACAGGAGTCTCGCCCGGGGCCGGCACTGAACTGGGGTGGGTGTTGGGGATTTTTTTGGAACGAGGAAGCTCATTTATTTGAGATCAGTTTGGTTTTTATAACTTTCAGATAAGGCTACATGCTGAGGCAGCAATTCTCTCCCTCTCCTAATTAATTCCTACACATATCACAAGCTGGAAGTGCATGTTTTATGAATCTAGTTGACCTCCTGGTGAAGAAATGATGACACAGATGTTGTGCCTTCTTCATTACCTCATTATTCACGTTACACCATTTCTTCCAACGGAGACGGCTGACAGACGCTCTGATGCTGCCCCCGAGAAGCCAGGCGGCAGCACAAAAGCACATGCTCCCCCAAGACGAGGGGGCTTGAGTGTCCCTACCTCGATTGGACCCTTCCACGCAGCAGCCAAGGACAGCTAATGTTCAGAGGAGGAGAACAAATGTAGAGGACTCTGGAGACAACAGGCTACCTGTTAAGTGCCCAAAACATGGGAGCGTTAAGCTCGGGGATTCTGCCAGCCAACGTACAACTTCTTCAATAAAGCCTCAGGCAGAGACAGGGCCGCCGGGGGGGGGGGAGGGAGGGGGAATGGGGCAATTTGCCCCAGTCCCCGGGCCCCATGGGGGCCCCCACGAGAATATAGTAGTCTATAGTATTGCAACTTTTTTTTATGGAAGGGGCCCCTGAAATTGCTTTGCCCCAGGCCCCCTGAATCCTCTGGGCGGCCCTGGGCAGAGAACGACCGGGAGCATTTGTCCCATGCAAGCTAACCCACCGGACACACTCCAGAAAAATCAGGGATGTTCTGGATCCATTCCCTTAGCGTGTCTACACTCAAACGTTCCACCACTTCAACTAAAAGCCAGAGTTGTTAAAGCAACAACCAGCTCCCCTAGCGCGGACACAGTTATGCCAGTATAAACATGTTGTGGGCTGGGTCAAACCTTGCTGCTATGGGTCAGGCATAAGTTGGTAACAGTGTCAGGGTAAATGTAAAGAGGTGGCTGAAGCAAGAGCAGAAGGACCCAACATACAGGTACATGGAAGAGCTTGACTAGAAGCTGAAGCATGTGGCCCAATGCTACAGCTTGGATCAGTGGAGCTGTTTATCTGTGTGCGTGAGAGAGACAGGGCGGGCAGAGACTCAAGTAACCAGAAAGCTAAGCAGACGGTAACAGGAGTGCTGGTAACATGGCCCTGACAGAAAGCTAAGCAGACGGTAACAGGAGTGCTGGTAACATGGCCCTGACAGAAAGCTAAGAAAGGAGGCTTTTTGGGCACAGCATGATGGCTGGAAAGGCAGGTTTGGAACAGTGAACAAAGGAATGGTCTCCTGCTGTTTGATTCCTTCTGTGCTCAGGAAAACAGGACTTTTCCTGGCTCTACCGTCAATTTCTCTACCATCAATTTCTCTTTCTAGCAGAATCAACCTTCAAGGCCCCAAATATTGACTATCCACTTGTGTCAAAAAGGGGTAATATGCTTATACTAGTATAGAGTAATCATCACATACAGGGAGGGGAATAACTAGACTGGTATAAATGCAGCCACGCTAGGGGTTGTACCAGTATAGCTATATTGGTAAAATATCACACACACACACACCCAACACAGTTAGATCAGGACAAAAACTGCATATAGTTCAGACTTTAGAGGAACGTGTACAATGCAAGGGTCTCCCTCAGCATATGAGAACTGAAAACACAGGCGCTTGGGGAAAAACTAAACACTCATCAGAACTATCGTGCAGGACAGGCATGAAGCCACACAAGGTACTTGGTCCCGGCAGAGCTCAAAGGGAAAACTTCACAGAGCTGCACTCCTCCAGAAAACGCACTCTGTGTGGGATGGAAGTTGCTGCAATATGGTGCACAGTTGCAAATGCAAATTAATGCACATGGATGGAGCTGGATGCTGGCAGGGAGCCTGCAGGAAGGAAGATGCTGAAATGAGGTTGTATCTGCTTTAAAAAAAAAAACTCCACCAACTCCTATGCACATGCTAAAGCAGGAACCCCAAAGCCAGACCCACAAGGCAGTGATATGAGAATCGGCATTCGCTGCATTTTAATCTCACTAATCAGTGTAATCAGGATCAGCTCCAATGAAGTCAGTGGAGTTGAACAGAAGTGAAACTGGTATTCGAGCAAGTAGGATCAGGCCCACTGCCTCTATCCCCCAGACGACACTTCACAGCAGGCAGGAAGAGGTTGCTAAATCAGAGTGAAATGTTTAAGAGCACACTTTATGCCCGTCTCCAAAGCTGGCAAGACACAGCCCCTGTGACTGATCATTAGGGAAACATCAGGATACATAAGAACAGTAATAAAAATGGTAACGTATAAATAAGAGCTGAAGTAGAACAGAATCCACCGGGAGAACTGGATTCCAGCAGCTGGCTGGCTAACGCCAATGACAGCCAGGCAGAAAGTGGGTGTAGGAAATCTGACAAGGCTGGTTTGCTTTTTATTCCAGACACTCATGTATTCCATAATAGGGAGAGAGGAAGGAGATGAAACAAAGCCGTGAATTTCCCGTTACATTTCCCCGAAGAGCCCAGTACATTCCAGCAATAAACCCAGCAGAGTCAGTGGATGAATTCGTCTATGCAAACACACACCTGCGTGCATAGTGCCAGCGTCTGATTGCACATGCCCCTCCATGGCACCACTGACTTCAGCGGAGTCACTCCTCTCACAGCAGCGTCGGGGAGGGCAGAATCCAGCCCATAGTGTGTGTGACTAAGGTCCTTTTGCAGCTGGCAGGGTTTAGAAATGGCTGCTTTACCATTTTCTTGGAATGAGCCATTGCACCGGTCCAATTGGTAGTCGGGTTTTAGCCTCCAGGCTTTGGACAGTGAGTTGAAGCAAGACTAGTGCAGGTGGCGTTTACCTGAAGCACATCCCTACCTGGAGGCCACACACCTGGGGGCATGCCTCGCCTCGCCTCCCCAGGGACCCTTTGAACTTTGCGCTCAGGCTCTGACCCTGCACAATTCTGGTGGTTTTGAGCAGGGCTGACTTACCTCTTTGCTCCCCCTCCACCATTGGGAAGATTCTTGCCCTGCCTCCTTTTGCTCGAAGAGGAACTCATTACTCTCAAATCCATTTCTCAGCTTCACCGAGGGCCTTACTGCAGCAGAGGGAAAGGAATCCTGCCTGGCAGGGTTTGGCTTCCAACATTCCTCGGGAGCTTGCCAGCAGGCAACGATGAAGCCAGCTCCTTCTGGGAGGTACCGGTGTCTTCAACTTCCAGTAACCAGGAACCTGAATCCACCTGGCTTGTGGGCTGTAACCACCAATGCTGGCTTTGGTGAAGGGCTCTGCTTACATGGCAGTTAGCATGTGAAACATGAGGCTACACTCCAGCTAGCTTGGGAGATCTGGGTTCAAGTCCCTGCTTCTGCCACAGACTTCCTGGGTGACCTTCGGTAAGTCACAGTCTCTCTGTGCCTCAGTTTCCCACATGTACAATGTGCCCTACCACATCAGAGTCAATACATTAAAGATTGCGAGGTGCTCAGATAGAGGCCACGCAAAGTACAATAGATTATGTGCTCAAAAGCAGCACTTAGAACCAAACAAGCTACATTGTAGAGATTAGGCATGCTCATTCCACCAGCTCCTGCAGCACTCCCTCTAGAGTCTCCTAAATAAGACCCATCTCCGAGCCAGATGCTGTTAAAAGCGGCTCTCGGCGTGGATTTATAGTGGCCCAGAATGATAATTAAACAGGGGAACAAGCTGGGGGGGGGAGAGACGGGGGACGGAATTGCGTGTTTTGTTTAATTCAGCAATTTACAGGGCAAGAATAATTAGTGGTTTTAAATGTTTTGACACAAGCAGCCCCAATAATCATGATAAATCGTATCAGGCATATGCCCAGATCCTTGAAGTGACAGATGACAAACAGAGCAGTGACAAGATGCTCCATCATGCACAGAATCATTGAGTTAATGGAAGAATTATTGCTTGTGAAATCCACTCCAGTCCTATTGTGGGGAACATTCCAATTTATCAAAGCCAAATGAACATTAATTGCTGCAGCCTGGTAAGTTTTCGAGCCGCTGTGACCTTCATTGAATTTTAATCCAAAACAGATAAGATTTACTTCCACACAAGAGGAAACAACACAATTAAACCCAAATGACAGCTAAGATTATGGGAAAAAAACACAACAGGCGTAATGACAAAAATATTGATTCCTTTCTACTTGACACTGCGCAAAAAAAAAAAAAAAAAGTCCTGCATTTGCATATTTCCCCCTCCTCTTTTCATTCAGGAGATGAATTTTGGATGCTCAAGCCAAGACGAAAGGGGTGGCAGACAGTAATGGAGACTGAATTCCCTCTAACTGCGGTAATTAATGTTATGTCTCATTGGGGAGAGATTAGGAAAAACAGTGAGGGGGAAAAAACAAGTATTATTTTGCTATTAAAGATGCCCTTGAGCTGGGGAACATTAGCAGCAGAAGTTGGATTTGGTTAATTGCTGCATTGTATTCATGGCTTGTATTCATACCCCAATGAACAGAAATACCGCCACATGTACCCATCAAATGTATCACCATTCTTAACCTTACAGGCAATCCCTGATGTTTATCCATCCTATCGGGAGCATCTCTTACTCCCCATTACTGCCAGTTCTGGGAGCTGAGCTCTGGTTCTCCGCACTTTCTGCCTCCTCCCTCCCCTTCCCCGGGGAAGTAGTTCAGTGTAAAGACAATTAGCTGAATTTAAAGGATAAAAGTTCCTCGCGCTTTCACTGCATTAAGAATATAATGCAAAAGAACCAAAACCAGGAGCACCAGAAGACTCCATGAAGGATAAAGGAAAATCAACTGTGAAAGATGCCAAGTACTATTAAATGAAAGGTGAGATTGGATCACCCCTGCAGCTCATTTGCACAGTACTATCCTCACCCCCACCAAGAGCTGCACTCTGTTCCACCGCTCAGACCAGCACGAGTTCCCCCTGCTTTCTCGGTTCCATCCTGATGTTCACCTCCCGACTTCGAGCACCGATTTTACCCCGTTTACCACAAGTGCAGCGAACACGGAACCTACATCTGCAAGCATCTCAGCCTTCAGGACCTGTATCCCCAGCCCCATCCTCGTGCACCATACACTCCAGCTTTACAGGCAGAGAACAAGGCTACCAGAAAACCACGCAGTGCATAAGCAGCACCAAGATCAACACAAACCCAAAAGAAAAATGTTTCTTTAAGGTGGTGGTCAGTCCAACAAACAGTGCTTCCTAAAGTGCCGTCACCCAATCCCACCAAACGCTTGAAAGTCAGGAGACGCAGATATTCCACAGGCAACCTTAACTCTGTCCCTGTACCCTACCATGCTGCAAATCGGACACAGAATGTGCACACAAGTAAAGGTAAACAGCACAGCTCCTTAAATCAGATTGAAGGATAAGCCCATGCCATGCCCATTCCCTCCTGTTCCTATGTGAAGCAGGTGAGATCATAGCTCTATCTAGGCTGCTGGCGAATGGGTCCCACAGATAGTGTGTGTAGAAGGGGTGGGGTCGCAGTAGCTATTCATCTCCTACGGGGATTATGGGGGTGGCCTCAGAACCACTCGTGCATAGCAGTCAGGATGTGTCTCGTCTACGGAGGGGGTGGGTAGGGGAGATTGGATTCTGTGGCATAAAGTAGGGTCCTACCAAATTCGCCGTCCGTGAAAAATTCCTCACGGATCGTGAAATCTGGTCTGCCCCCGTGACATCTGGTCTTTTGTGTGCTTTTACCCTATACTATACAGATTTCACAGGGGAGACCAGCGTTTCTCCAATTGGGGGTCCTGACCCAAAAGGGAGTTGCAGGGGGGTTGGAAGGTTATTTTAGGGGGGAGGCGGTACTGCCACCCTTACTTCTGCGCTGCCTGCAGAGCTGGGCGGCCGGAGAGTGGTGGCTGCTGACTGAGGGCCCAGTTCTGCACACAGCAGTGCAGAAGGGTGGCAATACCACACCAGGCCATCCTTACTTCTGCGCTGCTGCTGGCGGCAGCGCTGCCTTCACAGCTGGGCTCCCGGCCAGCAGCCACCGCTCTCCAGCTGCCCAGCTCTGAAGGCAGCCGCCACCAGCACAGCGCAGAAATAAGGGTAGCAGTACCGCAACCCCCCTACAATAACCATGCAAACCCCCCCTACCCCCACAACTCCTTTTTGGATCAAGACCCCTACAATTACAACACCGTGAAATTTCAGATTTAAATACTTGAAATCATGAAATTAACAATTTTTAAATTCCTATGACCATGAATTGACCAAAGTGGACCGTGAATTTGGTAGGGGCCCTACCAAGGAGGGAAAGAAAATGAAATGGTGTGGTCTGAACTAGAAGGGCAAGGTGGAATAGGTGACGGAGAAGTCTACTATCTCTGGGGACGACAAGAGGTTAGGTATTGAGTGAGCACAGCGGCTGGGGTCTGGCACAGTTGGTGGCAGATGACAGCAGGGAGTGGACGGGATAGTTATGTGACTTCGATTGGAGTAGCAGAAGACGTACAATATGTACGTCAGGCTGCCTCGGGATGTAGGTTTAGGGTGGGTGAGGGCTAAGGCCGGGCAGTGAATCCACCTCCCTGAGAGGCAGGAGCTAGGGCAGCAGCAGAATTCTTCCATCCATCTAGCGCTGTAAAAATGGGACTTGGACGGAGTTGAGCCAACTTCTCGGGGTGTGGATTTTTTACACCCATGAGCAATGTAGCTGGCTCAATTTCATTTTTGAGTGTAGACCAGCCCTACGGCTATTTGAGCAAAACACACCCTCAGTTGAAAAATCTCTTGAAAACAAAGCGTTTCACCTGGTTTTGTGTAAGCTGTAAATTTCACATGGTTTTGAGGCAAAAACCATATATCTGCTCCCATTCACTCAAAACTTGGCCTGGGTTCACTTGAAAAGTTAATGAATCTTTCAACCAAACTGGGCAAAGTTTCAAGTTTGTAATGAAACCCAGCACTGGGGTTTCACTCAGTTCTGCTCGATTCCTACAGGCTATTCCACACGGGAACATGCCTAGGAGGCACCACACCAAATCAGACCAACAGTCCCTCCTGGACCACATCCTCCCTCCAACTCTGCTTAGTAGAGGAAGGTGCAATTATGTCATAAATTTACCCACGGGAAAAGTGTCTTCCTAACCCTGACCACTTAGTAGTTGGCTTATGCCCTGAAACACAAGCGTTTATATTGCTTTTAAAAAATTGATCCCATCTAACATTAACTGTGGATGTTCTCATTATCCACATAAATGTCTAATCCTTTTCTGAATCCAGCTAAGCTCTTGGCCTCAATGATGTACTGTGGCAATGAGGTTCACAGGTTAATTACGCATCATGAAAGAACGGGATTTCCTTTTCATGTTTTTAGGTTTGTCGTCTCTCAGTTCCATTGACTGCCCCCTTGCTTATGAATAAGAGCATCCAATTTACCTTCTCCATTCCATTCGTTGTTATGTATACTTCTATCATGCCCTCTTTCCTCTCCTCTCTATGCAGTCCCAGCCAATTCACTCTCTGTTCATATGGAAGTCTCAATGCAATATATCTTTTTATAGTTACCTATACTTGATGTCCCATCTACATCCACAACCCATTTCTGTAATGCATTTAGTTAACTTGCTTATGTAGGTTTGATCTTTTCAGAAAGCAGAGCAAGTCCCTGCTCAAGTGGAAAACAAGGATCCAAGTAGCCCAGAAAAATCTAGCAAGCACGAGTTCTGAACCAATGCACGAATTCTGAGCTATGAACATGTACATGAAACAGGCGTGGATTGAAGATACCTTCCTACAACTGCCCTTTCCGTGCATTCTCCGCCATGCAATGCAGTTGGAGGGCACTTTCTCAGGAGTCTATGTTTTCAACCCAGCAAGGCCACTCAGCAATGAAGGAGCAACACAAACATAACCACAACAGCTAAGAGAGGAAGGATTGCTCAGTGGTTAGGGCTTTAGCCCAGGATTTGGGAAACCCAGGTTCAATTCTCAGCTCTCCCACAGACTTTCCTTGGGCAAGTAAGTCACTGAGTCTCTTTGTGCCTCAGATCCCAATCTGTAAAATGGGGAGAATAGCACTTCCCCTGTCCCACAGGGTGCTGTAAGGATAAGGACACGGATCCCATGGTAACAGAGGCCTCAGTACCTAAGACAGACTGATCCAAACGCTTGTAAGGCGGAAACTGCTTTCCCAGAACCCTGCAAGTATCAGATTGGTTTTTAATGACAAAACAACACAGGATCCATCCGCAGCTGACACCCACGTGCTGGGTAGGCGTCAGCTTAAATAAAAAATCAAGACATTAACTCGCCCCACCAACTTGTCTCATGTCAGAACTTAACACTGGTGAGAAGCGTTCTGCCGACAGCCCCCCCCCCGAGCGTTGCATATTCAGCACACAGCGGCAAGGGAGGCGTCTGTATGGATCACCCTGCCCTGGAGAGAATTACCCTTAGAAACAGGCATAACTCATTTTCCAGGCCCATTCAGTCATTTGCCTTGCTCTGCCAAAGCCCAGTAACCAGGGGCCGCTATGGTGGTTAGGGGATATAGACGTTTGCACACTGGAAGCTGGACTGAGACAAACCGGACTATCATCCTTTTAGCGCCTCCGTCTCACTTCCGTCCGGCCACCAGCCCCTCCCAGCTGCTCCTCTTGGCCCCCAGATTGGGCAGAGAAGGGAAGAAGGATTCACTCACCATGACAGAAATGTGAAGAATGTGCATCTGCTCCTCCACGATCTCAGAAGGCTCTTGAAGGGTGGGCGGGGTGGCCCGGGACAGCTGCTCAGCACTGCTCATGGAGACGTGGAAATACAGGGTGCCGTTCTCCAGCCACTGCTGCTTCCAGTGCACCAAGGAAATATCCGCCACAGTCCCAGACATCTCTGCAGCAACAAAAACAACCGGGGTTCAGTTTCTGCACTCACGACAGAGCTGCATTTGAACGCACGTCCCACGTCACTGCACAACAGGCAGATTACCTTGGAGCAAGAGGAACGAGTTTCTCTCTCGTGGCTTGAGCAAGGGACTAGAAGCCGGGACAACAGGGATCTATCTCCAAAACTGCATCCGATCTGCTGGGTGACCTTGGGCATGTCGCTCCATGTCTGTTCCTCATTTCCCCCATATACAGAATGATAACGTGTGATAATGCTGGGTGTCCCTAGCCTCTGTTTGCCAGAAACTGGGAATGGATGACAGGGGATGGACCATTTGATTATTACCTCTTCTGTTCATTCCCTCTGGGGCACCTGGCACTGGCCACTGTCGGAAGACAGGACACTGGGCTAGATAGACCCTTGGTCTGACCCAGTAGGGACGTTCTTATGATAATATTACCCTTACTTTAGAGGCTGGGGTAGTTGTGAGGCCTAATTAATTACTGGCTATAAAGTGCTTTGAGATCTTTGGATGAGATGTGCAACAGAAACACAAGATATTTATTAGAATGTGTTTTTAAACACTGCATAGCCCTTGTGATAGGGCTGTTACGTAAACCCGGTCTTTCTTTTTAGCAAGCTAGGAGACAGAGGAATGGTGTGTGTACACACACACACACACACACACACACAAAATAGGACCTCAGGTTTCTTATCCAATGAAAGGCAGAGGACCTCATCCCTGAAAGACAAGGTCCCTTGACTATCCTCCAGCTGTACGTACATCTGACGAAGTGGGTATTCACCCACGAAAGCTTACACTGCAATACATCTGTTAGTCTATAAGGTGCCACAGACGCTTTTTACAGATCCAGACTAACACGGCTACCCCTCTGAGACTTGACTCCAGCTGTACAGGAGCTCAAGAACACCATGCAGCTCCTAGGGATCCGAGGTGTTCTCTCAACAGGGGTTTTGTCATCCGTTCAAAGCAGAGGAAGAAGCCAGAGAGCAGAGATAAGAGCAGTTATAAGCAATACACCAGGGGTGACCCTCCGAGCCGCACACATTTCCAGAAGTTTGAGAGCTGGGCGCACCTGCCAAGGCTCAGGGCTTCTGGGGCTTCTGCCCTGCAGCAGGGTGGTGCAGCTGGGGGCTTCAGCCCCACCACCCTCCCACAGGCCAGAAGCCCCAAGCTCCCCCACCAGTCTGGTAGGCAGAGAACGGGGGAGGGTGGCTGGGGGGACTCTGCGAGCTGCACTTTAACTGCGGTTTAACTGCGGTTTGGCCACCCCTGAAACATGCCTTTCTCCAGGACTAGCTCCCTGGCACTGCAGTTATGTTTGGCACAGAAAAACAGCCACAGCCACTTCCTCAGCACGGTGAAAAAGCACAAGGAGACACCAGCAGGAGGCAGTGCCAATGGGAAAGCAAGCTGCTGCCCGAGAGCGTGACACCTGGAACGGCTCCTCTGCTGACGTTCACTCCTGCTCTCATGCCCCGATACTCAAATTTACACTGTAAACAGCTTGGGCCTGGGATTGCATCATATTCGATTTTTCAAAAGCACCTAGCGCACATTAGGGCACCATAAACAATCAGGGGCTTGGAAAATTCAGACACCTGCTAGCCAAAAGCAAATACCAAAGAGAGGGAGCCTCCGGCACAACCCAGGGACAGCAGCTTGTTCCTGTGCCTCAGCTGCTGCTCACAGCTTTGCAGTGCAGCAGCAGCATGAAACTAAACAAGATTCTCGGCAGCCTCACAGCTGACAATAAGGTTCTGAGCAACAGCCGTGAAAGAGACAAGCGTGGTCAGTTTCACACCGCAGCTATCCAGTCAAGGGATTGCTTAGCAGCTGTCAGTCTGCAGACTCAGGAAAACATCACAGGAATAAGACTCTCCTAAGTAGCCACCAAGCGTCAAGCCTTTGACACTTTTCTGCAGAAGTCAATGGTTCCATCCAGGCCCCTTCACTCGGCAAAGAAATCTCCCTGCTCTTCAGGGGCAAATGGATTTTTCCAGCCCTGAAAGCAACATGTGTTTTGCATCAGAAATCATACGACTCCTATGGTCATTGTTTTAGACCAAGAGAACAATCATGCGCTCATAGAGAAAGCTTCATCAAGAAATCCAAACCTTTCCACGGGGCTGGGTTTACATGTCTATCAGGTTTCTACTGTCCCCGGCAGGCTGGATCCCTGGCTGCAGTCTGCAGCGACAAGGTTAGGCCAATATTACACACTCCCTTGCTCACCACCTCGCTAATTATTCTATAGACATATCTGAAACAATGGCACCACCACCTGAATCTAATTGGAGGGCAGCTAGTTACCTCGACCTTGCAAGCACAGCGACAGCTAGTTTGCCCACTCTATTGAGAATAAACTCCTGCCCAAGCCTGGAATACATAACAGAGTAGGCTTGCACTCCAGAAATGCATGAATTCATTGTCACGCCTTTGCTGCCAAAGCAGGTTTTCTGCAAATAACCCCGTCCCCATCCCAGCAAATAAATGAAGCCATTTCCAGGAGCAGAACACCAGCGAAGATGGCCCTTGCCTTTGGCGTCCTGCAAAACAAAACTCAACCCCAGAGCTCATGTTGAAGGACACACAAGTCTGGGTTAGATAAAACTTAAAAGGAGTCTCATAAAATTAAAATCCCACATTCGTACAGCACCTCATAAGAAACATAAGAAAGGCCGTACCGGGCCAGACCAAAGGTCCATCTAGCCCAGTATCTGTCTACCGACAGTGGCCAATGCCAGGTGCCCCAGAGGGAGTGAACCTAACAGGTAATGATCAAGTGATCTCTTTCCTGCCATCCATCTCCACCCTCTGACAAACAGAGGCTAGAGACACCATTCCTTACCATCCTGGCTAATAGCCATGTATGGACTTAGCCACCATGAATTTATCCAGTCCCCTTTTAAACATTGTTATAGTCCTAGCCTTCACAACCTCCTCAGGTAAGGAGTTCCACAAGTTGACTGTGCGCTGCGTGAAGAAGAACTTCCTTTTATTTGTTTTAAACCTGCTGCCTATTAATTTCATTTGGTGACCCCTAGTTCTTGTATTATGGGAATAAGTAAATAACTTTTCCTTATCCACTTTCTCAACATCACTCATGATTTTATATACCTCTATCATGTCCCCCCTTAGTCTTCTCTTTTCCAAGCCGAAGAGTCCCAGCCTCTCTAATCTCTCCTCGTATGGGACCCTCTCTAAACCCCTAATCATTTTAGTTGCCCTTTTCTGAACCTTTTCTAGTGCTAGAATATCCTTTTTGAGGCGAGGAGACCACATCTGTACACAGTATTCGAGATGTGGGCGTACCATGGATTTATATAAGGGCAATAATATATTCTCGGTCTTATTCTCTATCCCCTTTTTAACGATTCCTAAATCTCATCTCCCAAGAGCCTCGAACAGAGTTTGCTTCTCCCATTAGCGAAACATCGCTCCCTCTGGGAGGAACCTAGCACTGTGCATCCTATAGGACACTAAGGTATGAAGTAAGGAACAGCCCCGTGTCAAAGGAGGGAGAGCTTGGAGAGGCAGAACGTGATCTCACAAGAGCAGGGGGATTCATCCCGGTCACAGCCCAACTCCAGTTTGGGGAAAGCGCTACCAGCCCTTTTGATGAACACAAGGAGACGGGGAGCAGTTTAAATGTCATTTGAAAGACAGGACTTCCATCAGCACCGAGCAATCGGCTGCCACTCGGAGGCACTGCAGCAAAAGGGAAACGTACCCTTTACAACTTGCAGCACAACGGGCCTTTCCTGCCAAGTTTCGGAAAGGAGGTTTCAGCCAATCATGTTTGTTCCCAGGACTATGGCCACACTTTGCACCGCTACAGCAGGACCCCTGCAATGTACGGAGTGTAGACACACACTACAGCGACAGGAGGGGCTCTCCCACTGCTCTAGTTTATGCACCTCCTTGAAAGGCGATAGCTATGGCAACAGAAGAATTATTCCGTTAACACTGCCTACACCCCGGGTTAGATCGGCTTAACTCCGTCTCCCAGGGTGCGGATTTGTCACACCCCTGAGACCGTAGTGATGCCAATGTACGTTTCCAGTGCAGACCAGCCCTGAGACCAAGAATCTGCTGATGCTTCTTTGTGGTTCTCAGGCCTTGCCTCCCAGGCTGGAAACATAGAAGATACTCCAGAGTAAACATCCCCCCCCAATCCCTACTCCTTTCCAGGAACTTCCTCCTCCCCACCCGAATTCCTGCATGCGGTGCCTCTTGGTCAGAGCAGAATGTTTTGGGGAGGTTTCGAAGTTAGTTGAAATACAGGACTCCTCGGAAAGGAAAACGTGCCATATTCGTCAAAGTCTCCTCCCACAGGAGGCTAGCCTGGAAACTTCGGTTTACGCTTCATTCCACAGTTTTACTGGAAATCCAGTGCCTAGGCAATTTCTGATAAGGGCTGGGTACAAAATTTGGGTGCCATTTACCACAGATTTACAAACCTCAGAACGTCCTGGTACGTCTACATGGCAGCTGGGAGCGAGCCTCAAACCCTCCATCGTCAATACAGGAGGATCCCCCATCTGCATTTTGGTAGTGACTCCCCCTACTGTGCGTGTACTCCTGGGCTCACAGCTGCATAGACTTCACTGAACTCCTGTCTGCTGCTAATCCCCCTCCCTGCCCCTTTTCGCCACCAACAACCCCGCTCTTATACGCCTCTCCCCATCTCATCACTTCTGACTCCCCTCTTCCCCCCTCCGCCAGACTCTCCTTAAGGTCTGTCACCACCATCAACCCCATTCTCACTATCCCCTCTGCTGAGCTCCTTGACCATCTCTCACCTTGATTACCAAGGCCTTGTCTGACCCCTCAGCCTCTCCATTCTCCAGTGTGGCCCGAAGGCTGCTGCTGAAGGTACCTTCCCTGATCCTACACTGGCATCTTCCCCCACTTCCACTTCTTCCGGCATTCCCATCTCACCTCAGCCCATTCATCATCTTCACCTAGAGGCCTGGGCCTACACAAATCCACCCCCACCGACGTGTCTGCCTCATCGCCACAGTGCCTAACTTCGCTGTTCCTTTTGCCTCCTTCTCCCATTCTCTGCGTCGTATCTCAGAATGCTCCCACCTATGCCGGGAACAGCCTGGCTGTTCTCACCCACCCAACACCCCCTCTTCTCCTTGTAGCACCCACTTCAAAATCCCCTTCTTCCACGGATCCTTCCTGCCCTCCCTCACACCCTCCCTCACACCCACCCTTACCCAAACTCTTGCCCTGTGACGTTTTCAGTTCACCTCCTCTACCTTACGCTACAAGCTCTTTGGGGGCAGGAAGTGAGTCTCACCCCATCCTATCAAGCACAGGTACGCTAACGGCAACGTACAAGGGGTTTGTTTTATTAATAGCAATAGGCATGATAAGAAGCTCCTTCTCCTGCATCAAAGATGGTGTCCATTGCCCCAGCAGGAGGTCCGGTTAGGGTGAGCTAAAGGTCCCATCTGGCCATAAGCTCTATGCACTTGCAGAGTAGCAGAGCCTTTCCCTGCCCCCCAAAAACACTGGTTTGTGTAGTTAGCTAGCCCAAAGAAACCAAGCAATAGCCTTCACGCCCCATCCTTGGGACCAGGTAAAAAGTCTCCTATAAAAGAGCCCAGGAACTAGGCTTGAGCCAGCTACTAGGGAACCCGTTTGTGAAAAAAGTCCAAGAAGAGACCAAGGAATAAGATCCCTTCCGACTTTGTAATTCCATTTTCTCTTTGCCGTTTCTACAATCCTTACATATAAACATTTCATTGAAGTCTTCAAGTCACATTACTATCAAACTTAAAAGCAAAAGGGCCTAAATGCATTTGGTCGAGAACCAAGACGATTCCCATAAAAGCAGATTATGCTGACATGATGAATATAAAATGAAACAGCAGATATTAAAGTTGGAGAATTGTTACTGCATGCCTTCCGGCTCCAGGCCGGCTCAACCCCCTCCTGCTCCCGCCCCCTTTGTTTTACTGAAAGCAAAGCAAAGCAACCATAGTCGTTTCACCTTTCCCCAGTTTCCAAAGCAGGCTGCAAATCTTGAAATATTCAATAGCCTAAACCCATCCCCCACCCCCTTACACACACACACACACACACACACACACTCCCCAGCCCTTGTGCAATGATTTAGCATTCATCAGTTACTCTGGAGGTTGCAGCCCTGACTTATCTGTCATGGAGTTTTACAAAGCATGTTTTGTATTTAATTGGCTTGTTCTTTCTAATCTGCCATGCTTATTGTATTTTTATTTAATTCCTGAAGGTCATTATTAAAATAAGCCAATCTGCCCATGGCAGCTCATCTCCGGAGCATCTCCCCTATGATAACCGAGCATTCATTGTGCTTTGCTTTTCTTCTTCCCTCCCTCTACTTTTTCCAGGTTGCTGGAATCTGCCGGGCACATTTACACAAAGGACCAAATCCCAAGGGGGAAAAAGCCTCCGGGGAATTTCCAGCACACAGATCATGCCCTCTACGCCCCTTTACCCAACACCTGGCCTGGCCTCCTAACACAGACTTCACTCAGCCCACAAGGAGACCGAATATTTTCGCCATTGAAAGAGACCAGAAGAAACGGAGTACGGATCTGGTGAGTGTATATATTTTTATAACGACCATGCTTATGAACTGATCTCATGCTGGCTTTGCAACCTTCTCACACGCAGCTCGATTCTGCCCTGATATAGGCCTCCCGCTCTACGCCCTGGGTTTCTTCTGCACTGAGGTACCCACAAACGTAACCCCCATTTAAACATTATTCTATAAGTGCTTCAGTGCTATCTACCATTTAAAATGATAATCCAAAATTATGCAGCATCTCCCAGACAGAAATCTCCACCCGCCCTTGGCAGCACAGGATTGCTCCCTACGGAATCGAGTTTTAGTGCTGCGTTCAGAATAGTTTCAAAATGACTCAAGCAATGGGGCTTCCCCCACATCCCCTGGGAGACTAGTCCACAGACAGGCCTAACTTGGAGGAATTTTTTTATCCCGATTATCAGCTTGCATGTTCCTTTCCCGCCCCCCCCCCCCACTTTCAACACCGCTTTGTTTTCTCGGGTGTCTTTCTACAAACTGTCCCCTCCCCACAAACACACTTTGCAGGGAAATGTATGCACAGGTGCAAAACCATGAAAGGCAACAGAGAGGAAAGAGAAACTCAGAAGGTTAGGAAAGGAGGAAGATGGTGAAGGTAGCATTTTATCCCATTACTCTTAATTATCTCCCCTATTTATGTATCTACATGTAACCTCTTTAGAGACACCTCCCTAGTTTCTAGGCATCCTGATAACCATTGACCACTCAAACCACTAACGAAAGCAACAGAAGAACACAGGGGCAGATCCCAAACACAAAGACGGCCACGCAACAAAGATACTTCGCTCCCTCTTCAGATTCCCAAAGAAGCCTCTCACCCCAGCCTTCCCCCAGGGCCCACTGAGATGGGCTTTGCAACCTACCCTGAACGTTGACTGACTATTTGGGAATGACAGGAAGGGAGGGAGTTCCAAAATCAAGGCAACTCTCTCTTTCCACCAAATATTGCATGAGGCGATGTCCCAAGCCACAACGGACTCTTTCTGTGTGGTATAACCCAAATCGGCAGCTGGGACACCCCTTGGAGTGCCGGTTAGGCACCCTGCTTACACAGGCAGCTGCCTTCTGTATTAAGCATCAGCTTCTGAGCAGATTTAAGTTGTAGCCCCAAGTACAGCACATTGCAGAAGTCCAGACTAGAAGTGCGGACGACACTGCCGAGGTCCCAACTCCAGGGGAAAGGACTCAAACCTCCCAACCAGCCAGAGATGGAAAAAGCCACCCTGGCACTGCTGCTGTTAGCTTTAAAAGTATCTCGGGTTCTGAGAGCGGAAGTGGGGGTAGCTAAGCAGCAAAACTGTGCAGCAAATGCAGGTTGCACACCCTCAATCGGCGGAGCCAATGCAGACGCTGCCAAATCCACTGGCTGCTTCTCCCAACTCTCCATAATCACCTCCACTTTATCTGGGTTGAGCATCACTCGCATCCTGACAAGGAGACACACTCAGCCACTCTCCAAGCTTCCTGAATGGGAGACAAAGCTGGGGGCCCTCAGCACAGTGCCGGCATTCCCACCCACACCTCCATTCCCACCCACACCTCCTCGTTAAGCCTCCGGAAGGGCAAGTAAGAGCCAACAGCACCGAACACTGCAGTGGCCTGAGAGCCCCTCTTCCCTTCAACCCAGGGCAGAGCAATTCACCTAACGCTGGTGTCATAAACATATAGCTAAGGGTAGCATAAAATCCCTCTTTACCCTGTAAAGGGTTAATTCCTCTTTTACCAGATAACCTGGGTGGCACCTGACCAAAAGGACCAATAAGGGGAGAAGATACTTTCAAATCTGTGAGGGAAGGTTTTTTGTCTGGTTCTCGGGGAGTCAATAAGGAAACAGGGCAGGGAAAATACATCTCCCTAAGCCATATCTGAACTAAGCATCTAGTCTTGCAGAAATAGTAAGTAATAGCAAAGAAATGCGTTAGATTACCTTTTGTTTTAGCTGTGAATTTTACCTGTGCTAAGAGTGAGGTTTATCCCTGTTTTTGTAACTTTAAAGTTTTGCCTAGAGGGGAAATCCTCTGTTTTTGAGTCTTTTGTTATTCTGTAAAGTACTTACCATCCTGATTTTACAGAGGTGATTCTTTTACCTTTTCTTTAATTAAAATTCTTCCTTTAAGAACCCAATTGATTTTTTCATTGTCCTTAAGATCCAAGGGTTTGGGTCTGTGTTCACCGGTACCAATTGGTGAGGATATTATTCTCAAGCCTTCCCCAGGAAAGGGGGGTGCAGGGCTTGGGGGGAATATTTTGGGGGAATAGGACTCCAAGTGGTCCTTTCCCCGATTGTCTAAATCACTTGGTGGTGGCAGCATACTGTTCAAAAACAAGGTGGAATTTGTGCCTTGGGAAAGTTTTTAACCTAAGCTGGTAAAACTAAGCTTAGGGGGTCTTTCATGCAGGTCCCCACATCTGTACCCCAGAGTTCAGAGTGGGGAAGAAACCCTGCCAGCTGGGCTCTGCCAGCAAAGGGAACAGATACCCCTCCAAGCCAAACAAGCCAATACCAAGTCACGATCAAAGGCAGCCAATATAGATCTAACATCAGCACCGAATCCTGATCTTTAACCATTGCCAGGTGCCAACGTGCCCCTTGTACCACCTCAAACACTTCCTTCCCCTCCTTGATGTTTATGTCCTTCAGATACACCCAGCACTGTTCTACCACCCTCATAAGATCTCTGCCGGGCCACATGGCTAATTCCCCCACCCCCCCAGCCCACAAAGCAGTTCATAGGGTTGCCAAAGTATCAGAGGAAACTCAGCGGCTGCAAGAACAAGCTCCCCCACCCTTACGATGACTCTTTGCCTCGCCTCCCCCAGCATTTTGAAAATGCCAAGGATTGTGTTGCGTTCGGTCTCTTCTGAGCAGAAGTCACCAAGAAGGCTGAATGAGCTGGTGCTTTTGGCCATCTGGAGGAGGAACCATGAAGCGCCCGGCTTGTTTTCGCTTGCAGAAGGCGTGAGCTGATGCAGGACCAGCGCATGCACCTCCTTGTGCTACCACACCCCTAGAGACCTCCTTGTGTGAGACCTTGGAGATTTACACACATTCGCTCAGGTTCTCCCCTCAGGCATGAGGGCACTGGGTTCATTGGGAGTGGGCTGCGTGTGACTGAAGGCAGCATTTGGCCCCGTGTTTATTCCTATTGCTACGTTCATTCAGCCGTTGGTTTCTCCAAGGCAGACTCTGGCCGGGAGCTGGAACAGCCCCTCTTTGCAGGGACGGTGGATGTAGCAAGTTCTTCAAGGCAGCGTAGAAGGATCTATGCAAGAAGAGCCATCCTCATTGCCAAGATGTCACATGGTCTAGTTAGGGGAGAACAGCGGCTGAACCAGCTATTCCAAGAGCTTCTAACTAACCAACAGTGATTGCTCTGCAGACATTTCCATTAGCACAACAGTGACTCGGCAGGCACTAGCACCAATTCCTAATTAAATCCCAGCCCCTCCAGCTGAGCACCAGCCTCTCCGTGGAAGCCCACATGACCTCCCTTCAACTGAGTTTATACCAGAATAAGCCTTGCATGGATTGACTCCTGATTTATTCTGGGGTGAGTGGGCTCAGAACCAGAGCCAAAGATCTGGCTATTCCCCCACTCCCCAGGACTAATTCATAAACCCACATTTGGCATCACGCTTAAAAAAAAAAAAAAAAAACGACTAAATTTAATTAAAGTAAGTGAGACGTTATGAGAGGCCACTGCTGACTTTGCCCATCATGTAAGCTTGGATGTAAGTTACAAATCAGGACTGAGATCCTGGAGATGAGAGAGGTGACAAAGAGGAGAAAGAGACACTGATTCTTTACTGAGCAAACCCCCACCCGCGTCTGAGTTGTCAGAGGTAACAGGTGGGATGGGGCGTTCCAATGCAGATCTTACTCTCCGTACGCTGGACTCCCACCCAATGTCCCCACATCCCTTCGCCTTTTCTAATCAAAGTCCTCCTGGCCCCTATTTGAGTGAGTGGTTATTGATTTGCCAGCAGTGCACTGCCTACAGATCATAATCTGACTCTATATCTTTTAAATAAGCGGGTGCACATTCCATGTTCTTATGGCTGCTTTGATTGTAATTCAGTCTCTAGTACATTACCCTTATTTATAATGCCAGTGCTTCAGCACGGTGCCTCAGGCAGCCTAAAATTATTACAGAGCCCTTTTGACTTTCAATTCCATTCCATTCAATTCCATTTTTATTTGTCAGCAGAGACTCCTATTGACCAAGGACGTGTGTACAACGGAACTCAGCCACAAGCGGGGAGACTGCACGGCCGAGTGTTCAGAACAACCCTTATGAAAACCGCTCTGTCTCTGCTCAAGGAAGAGACCTGGAGACTGGAACAGCAGGTGGCTCTGCCGGTCGCACGTGACGTTCATTTCTGCGGCTTTCTAGGGGAGCTGCACTGCTTCAGGGCCCTGGATTCGACTAGGAGGGTGCACTGCAGACCCGGGCTGGGATGCTGTGGCAGAGCTGGGTTTAGCATTTAGCAGATGTTCATTCATTTTCCACAACCACTAAATGCCTCTCTCCTGCCCCCACAATGTCCCATACACCCAGATGATGCAGAGTCCTCACAGGGCCTTCTTTTTCAAAACAGGAGAAGGAAACTGATTTCCTGGGGTTACCTGTTGCATGGGTGGAAGCTTGGGCAGGGCTGGGAATGGGAGGGGCTGGCTGGTGTTACCTATACAGGGTATCAACTCATCAACTAAAACCATTTCTCCGTCCCATGCTGCATCCCTGGCCTTATTTCAAGCAAGATGTCAGTAGGATTCCAGGAGGAGGGGGACAATGTGAACGCAGACCCAGAACACCCCTGCCACAAGCGATGCTCTTTGGCACCTGCTCCCCCTTCCTCCCAACCCCACTACGACAGCCAGACTCACCCCATACCGCCCGGATTGCTCTGTTAGCATTTAAGAGCCATGGTGCTCAAAGTAAAGCCACTCTGCAATTCTGATAAGCCTTTGCAGGTCAGTGACTGACACAAGCCAATGCACCGTGCGAGTGACCAACAGGCACAACAGAAATCTGACATTTCAGGATGTTCGGAACCTAGCGCATCATATCAGAGTCCTCACACATAGCAGCCTGGAGGTCACCCTGCGTATCCTTGGACAACACCCACAGTCAGAGTGCTCTGTAACTTCCTGAGCCTCTCCAACAGCAACATCCTCATCATTACGCACCGCTACTCCGAAAGCACTGCCAGCCAAGACCACCGGCACACGTGCCCAGGCCCCTCGCTCTGCTCACCTCCCCGCGGCAGTTCAAACCTGTGCGCGGTGTTACACGGTGTGAGAGGGAAGAGTCAGTTCAGGGTGAGGAGTTTGCAAGCAGAGGTGCTTTTCCCTAAGGACTCAAACGCTTCCATTTCCCTCCGGGTTCCCGATTCCCCCATTACAGACATCCGTGTCACTCACAGAGACCATCTCGAGACGGGATGGAGACCAGTCACACCTCCCTTCTCCATCAATATAAACATCAGGGAACTGCCAGTATATGCGGGACAGGTCCCGTGAAGAGACACCTGGGAAAAGACTATAGCGACTGCATGAGATCTTTATTTCACCTGAGCCAAAGCCCCAAGGAAGGATCCACAGAGTGCAAAAATACCTATGTAAGCGCCTCCAGCACCACCTCCTGATTGACAAACTGCCGAGCAAAGCTCTAAGGAAGCCATGCACCATCAGCATCCCTTGTGGTGGAACAACCCTTCTATGGATGGGCACTGCATAGCTATTGTCCATCAACCCCAGATAACAGGCCTTGGTAGCTCTACAGTATCTTTTCTCTGAGGATCTCAAAGACGTTTGTGAACGTTAAACCTCAACACCCCCTTGCGGGGTAGATAATTATCCCCAGTTTACAGGTGGCTAAATTGAGGAAATGTGATTTGCTAAAGGCCACAAAGCAAGTCAGTGACCTCTAGACCACCTGGAGCACCCCCCATTCTACAGAGCAGGCAATGTACAATAAACCAATGTCCACAGAAATCACATGGCCAACTCCCGTGCTCACCAGACCTCAGAGGAGATGGGACCCTCTTCTTGGGGGCTGGCCAAGTCTAGACCTGGGGACGGAGGGTACTTTCCCTGCCGCTGTTACATTGTACCCAACGCTCCGCTTTGTGCCGACGGCCAACGTCTCATGCCACCTTCTGTACATGGAGCCTCTGGACCAGCAGATCAATGGCTGCTGCATCTCTGGCGATAAAAGCTCAGCTCTGTTCAGCAGCCCAGCTGCTCCAGAGGCTCAAGGGAACAGTTTCAACCAGGAGGTTTTATAAAAAAAAACGCATCTGCCTGGCAGCTGCTGGGGAAACAGCAACACGCGTAAGGAGGGGAAAACATACCCACTCTTTGCAAAATGTTATGACTCGCCACAGTCAAACCCGCAGTGTGAAATAAGAGTGCAATCCTGGCTCTGCAGGAAATATGGCTGGGCTGCCATGGGAGTAGCTAGTCCTTTATAACCCCACTTCCGACAGCACTGCTCCCACATGCACGGTGCCATCCATGGCACACTGGAGCCACGAATGCAGCCACACCATGGAGGAGGAGGAGGATAGGACACAAGGTTTTGACAGGCCTTCCTTTAGTTCTGTGTGTGTGTGGGGAGAAAGGGGACTTCCTTTTGTTACAGAGAAAAACTGGCCCCCTAAAGCGAGACAGGGAAAGAAGCTAGCACGGCATTTTTTCCAAGGCAGCACAAGGTTTCCAGCCACTGGAGTGCGATAAACCTTTTGGCTCGGTTTGGTTGGTGCCCTGGACCACTGTGTGGGGTGATTGGTAGCCCGGGCTAGAACTCTGCGCATGGCGCCAGGCAAGCGCAGAACAAGGTTCCCAGGAAAACTCTGCCAATGCCATCCCAATCGGGATTTGCAGAATCCCTTACCTCCCCAACCCTTCTCATCGAGCCCTTGGCCTTTCCTGAGCAAGACTAAGTCAAGGGGGACTGCAGGACTAAGGCAAGACCCAACCTCTATTCCTAACTTAACCTGTTTTACAACTACCCAGGATCTTCGCAGGTGAAAGGCCAAAGCACGCTCCAACTGTGGAGACATCCTGCCCCCTTTCGTTCCCCGAGCCACAGATCCAAAGGGAGAGTATGTTGTGTATTAACAAGATAATTCTGTAGCTGCAGTTGCTATCCAGGTATTTAGGGGCTGGACAAGGGATGGAGAGAAGCTGCCCATGATGAGTTAAGTATATGTATACGGAGGAGATACGCTGAGCATTCCTGCCTCGATCTACACCCCAGGGTCATGGGGGGCAGAGAGAGAGATTAATCCCTACAATCGCCTCATTAAAGAAAGTAAGGAGGAGAACAGCTTCTGCAAATAATTCTTGATTTCCATATTTATCCCCTAATTAAATAGGTTCCCTGGACGACTCTGCATGCAGGCTGGAAGGGAATGATTTAGAGCCTGGCTTCCGATGGGACTGCACTGACACATGTTTGCAAATTGCCTCTCTCCCAGATTCAAAGGTCAGGTGCCCGTATCCCTGTGCCAACATGCCCAGAACAGACACTGAACCCTCCTGCCACCTGGAGCTTTCAACCAGCAGAAGACTCCAAGCTGTTGGTTTAGCAGTGCCATGCATCAGGGGCTCCCATTACCCTTCTCGCTCCCGCTCCTCTGCTCCAGCCCCTTTCAGAGGAGTCCTTCCATTGGCTGGAGCCCAGGACAGGATCAACAGCCAGAGGGGGTGAGTTCTGCACGGCCCCTAGAAGATGGGCTTGCCAGGCTGGAGTTAAGGTATAAACAGAATTGCACAGCCAAAGGGGGTGGATAGGGGGGAAGAAGGAAGGAGAAAAACTCTCTCCAAACGTGCGAAGCTCCCTGCATCAATTCCCCGGCAGTTCCACTCCCTGTCTATTCACTTTGAATCTTTCCCAGACATACCATCCGGCTAATACAACCTCAGGATCCTGGGATAAAACGAGGCTACAAGCTCCGAAAAGATTAAACACATTTATCAACTGCTGTTCTGTGGGGAGCTCCTTTTAGGCAGCCAAAGATCCCCAGCGCACTCTGAAGCCGGAGAGCCACTGTGGCTTAAACAGAGACAATTCCTGAGCCACACGTCAATGCTGCAGCCGACGTTCTATTCACTCCTGGGACTTCGCCGCCAGCTGATTGTGCTTTGAGGCCAGAATTGCAATTTCAGGGCAAGCCAACAACAGGGGACTTTAAACACGGACCATTCTTCCTGAAACTTCACTCTCTCTGCCCAAGCACTAAGCGTTCAGATTTTTTCAAGAGAGCTCCACTCCCATTTAGGCACCAAAACAGCCAGCTAGAATTTCACGAGCACTCCCGACATACTTTTTTAAATCTCTCCCCTAATGTCCTTGCCTTGCTCTGCTCTCCGTTTGTGGGTGGGAGACTGGCGTATGTGGCCACCGCTCAGACTTGCAGGTAGAGGCGCAGTCCCACTAATTAAGGAGAAAGGGTTCGCTACCAGTTCCAGGTACGTATCGCATGAGGTGCCAGATCTCTGGCATTCTGGCTAGAGAGAGCCTGGCAGGACTTTTTAGCAGGACTGTGCAGGCATTCAAGCGTCCATGCCCTCATCTGAGAGCTGCAACACTCCAAGGAGACTGGGCCTTGAGCCATTTCAGCCTGAGACCTTTTAAAAATCCAGAAAAGACACTCTGTGCTAATAAACCCAAACACCAGATCCCAGCCACATTTACAGGAGAGTTGTCAGTGCAGCACCACGTTACGCTCTTTCCCTTTATAGGAACAGCAGCAGCTGCCCGCATTTATACACAACCTTTCCTCCCAAGGGAGGCCCAACTGATTTAGGAATTTAAGGGCCTGACCCTGAGAAGTGCGAACCTTTCATCCCAAGTGGAGATCTGGGACCCTCAACGAGACGGAGTGTAACGGCCCCCTGCGTGCAGATCCCTCTGCTACATGAAGACCTTAAGACCATGGATCTTACAAACACAGGTGTTAGGTCTACACTGCAATCGGAGGGGTGATTGCAGCTCAGAGGGGCATACCTGGGCTAGCTCTCATCTGGCTGGCATGGCTAAAAGAGCAGTGAAGATGCAGCAGCAGGTGCTTGGCGCAGACTACACAAACCTGCCCAGAACCCTCCCATCCCTAGCCCACGCCAAGGTCTATGCTGCCACACATCCACTGTTAGTTTAACTAAATTAAAGCTGGCACGGGTAGGGCGACTCTGAGTAGGGGCTGCTCGCGTGAGTCATTCAGATAGTCTCCCTGGCGTCAATGCGAGTACTCTCGCAAGCAAGATGACACATGTGAGCAGGCATTTGCTGGATCACGTCCTTAATGTATTAAAATATTAAATCACGTACCCAAACTACTCAATNAGGTAGGGCGACTCTGACTCATGCGAGCAGCCCCTACTCATTCAGATAGTCTCCCTGGCGTCAATGCGAGTACTCTCGCAAGCAAGATGACACATCTGAGCAGGTATTTGCTGGATCACGTCCTTAATGTATTAAAATATTAAATCACGTACCCAAACTACTCAATGTGTGTACTTAGATAGTAAGGTACATTAAAAGCTGTTTGGTCTAGTGCAGGGGTTGGCAACCTTTCAGAAGTGGGGTGCCGAGTCTCCATTTATTCACTCTAATTTAAAGTTTTGCGTGCCACTAATACATTTTAACGTTTTTAGAAGGTCTCGTTCTAGAAGTCTATAATATATAACTAAACTATTGTTGTATGTAAAGTAAATGAGGTTTTTAAAATGTTTAAGAAGCTTCATTTAAAATTAAATTAAAATGCAGAGCCCCCCGGACTGGTGGCCAGGACCCGGGCAGTGTGAGTGCCACTGAAAATCAGCTCGTGTGCTGCCTTCGGCACCCGTGCCATAGGTTGCCTACCCCTGGTCTAGTGGATCAGGCACAGGACTGGGAGTCAGGACATCCAGCTCTGCCACTGACCTCCTTTGTCACCTTGGGCAAGTCACTTTGGACCAGGTTTTCAAAGCTATTTAGGAACCTAAACATGCAGGTAGGTGCAGTGACACACAATACCTCAAAACAGCGTCCTTTCACCCCCATATTCCTCACTGGTATGTGGTTGTGATATTTCATACAAAACATGCCTTGCAAGGTGTCATATGAAAGGTCACGATCTGCTGAAAAACTCATTATTCTGTCAAAATGTGTGTATCACCACATCATGTCCACTATCCTTTGATGAAGTGCCAGTTTGCCCACTTGAGAAAGAGCATCCTCCTTTGTAAAGTGCTTTGAAACCTATGAATCTTCTATATAAAAAGTATTACTCGTAAAAAAACCCAACAAACTGAGTAATCTAATTAGTACATGTATAAAAATAGGAGTTTGCAATGTATAGTATATTTAAAGGAAGCCTGATTTTGTACGGAAATGCTGAGCTCTTGTGCTACCAATGTGGATTCCTTTTCCAGAGGCATCTTTTTGCTCACCTCAAGCACTCACAAGGCAGAGAAAATTCCCTTCGGAACCAAAGCAAATTCATAATCTAGCTCTCTACCAGCTACCAGGTTGAGCGCTTCTAACAGAGTTTTAATGCAGAACAAGTTAAGTCTTGAGGCCCTGCTCCCCAAGGACGCGCACACATAAAGCAAGGAAAATCTGTGGTTATTAGAGTTTAGCTTTATTGTTTCCATAAAACACAATGAAGATCACATTTATGATTCTGGAGAAAATAAAACCCACTATCCTATTGTTAAAATTACAAACACAAGACACTCCACTGACTTTTAAACAACAAGCAAACACTTTGCACTTGGAAGGCACTCACATTGCAAAAAGTCTCTGCGAAGAGGAGTATTGGCATTGTTTTATAAAGAGAAATCTTGACGCACAGAGCAGGTTTCTTCCCTACATCCAAAGAAGGTAGAATTCTCTAGTGGTGATAGCACTTGGCTACAATTAGAGAGAGCTGGTGGAGGATTTTCAAGGCACTTTTAAAAACGGCTTAGTAGCCAAAGGCCCACTGATTTTCAATGCCACTTTTGAAGATGGGACTTTGGCTACCAAGTCACTTGGGCCCTATTTAAAAAATTTACCCCATGTTCCATTCCCGGCTCTGTGACTGAGGCGCAGAGAGATGAAGGGACCTGCCCATTTGCCTCATCTGTACGACAGGGATAACAATTCTCAGATTCAAGCACTCCAAGACCTTCTAATGGAAAGCAATTTACCAGTGTGGCATACCCGTAATTGTCTCTTCCCACTCCCACCCCTCAGCAACTCAGTGACAGTCCAGGAACCTCAGCTCTCTGCCTTTAAGCCACTAGACACCGCTGCTTGTTACAGGGATGCAAATACAAGATCACTCCTCCCTTTCCCACTGGAGACATTTCTAGCAGGAGGCCAGCTACACGAGGAGCTGGGGAGGGGAGAAGGGACTGATTGGTTATAAGCAGGAGGATCTACTCCCGCTTACCCTAACCTCAAACTTCCCAGAAGGCTGACGCAGGCGACTTTACTGTCAGTGGTCTCCAGGGAAAGCAAGGCAGAGTCCATTATGGGCAGCACTCTGCTCCCATGGCGCAGATGCAACGCCGTTCCACCAAGGGNCCAAGTCACTTGGGCCCTATTTAAAAAATTTACCCCGTGTTCCATTCCCGGCTCTGTGACTGAGGCGCAAAGAGATGAAGGGACCTGCCCATTTGCCTCATCTGTACGACAGGGATAACAATTCTCAGATTCAAGCACTCCGAGACCTTCTAATGGAAAGCGATTTACCAGTGTGGCATACCCGTAATTGTCTCTTCCCACTCCCACCCCTCAGCAACTCAGTGACAGTCCAGGGACCTCAGCTCTCTGCCTTTAAGCCACTAGACACCGCTGCTTGTTACAGGGATGCAAATACAAGATCACTCCTCCCTTTCCCACTGGAGACATTTCTAGCAGGAGGCCAGCTACACGAGGAGCTGGGGAGGGGAGAAGGGACTGATTGGTTATAAGCAGGAGGATCTACTCCCGCTTACCCTAACCTCAAACTTCCCAGAAGGCTGACGCAGGCGACTTTACTGTCAGTGGTCTCCAGGGAAAGCAAGGCAGAGTCCATTATGGGCAGCACTCTGCTCCCATGGCGCAGATGCAACGCCGTTCCACCAAGGGCCCAGCATGGAGTGCTTACTCCTGCAAAGACGTCTATCTGCACCGTGTCCCTGTTCCCTTTCGGGGCATCTCACTCTGGTTTTGAGGAGGGATTTCTTGCCACCCGGCCAAACTGCAGTGCTCCAGGGACAGAACAATCTCCATTACTTCTCTTCTTCCTCCCCTGCCTGGAGGAAGGGCAAACCAAAGGGTTCTCCCCACCCTCCTCCCCCCCATATGATAGAAGCTCCACGGGGTTATGAATTATTGAACGGGAGCTGTCTCTTGCATTTAGCAATCTGATGATTGAATGGAAATGCAGACCTCAGAAGGTTACGGTCCCCAGCACGGCAGCCGGCATGCATACATAACACGGCCCAGAATGCCCTTCCCTAGCCAGCTCCCATCAGGGGAAGGGGAGGGCAGGCAGGGGATGGAATACAAGACAGGCTAGTTACCAAGGTATTTAGTTGTCCCTGCCTGTCAATCAGTGCGTGACACCTGCCTGGCACCCCAGGCACCTTGGGGACTGCAAATCTGCCTGGCGTTCAGGATGGAGAGAAATGTGCATTCACTGTCACAGGGAGGGAGGGTGGAGCCGCTACATATCTGACCCTTCCACACCCTTCAGTACCCCCCACTTCTGTCCCCAAGACAGCCGCAGCAGGGGAGAAGCTGTAGCCAGAGCTGCAGCTGCACTGTTTCAACCCAAGCACCGGGTGGCCATTTGCTGCATAGGCATCCCTTTCCCAGCTCCGACACTGCACCCGCCTGGGGGGGAGGGTTTCAGAGACACAGACGGAAGCCGGGCGCCCCACGCCCGTTGACTTTCACTGCCCTGCGTTTCTTTACGCATCTCCTCCTCAAGACCCAGGCCACAGGGAGAGAGCCGCCCGTTCACAGGCATAACAAGGACGCTCCGTTCTCTTCAGCCTGACCCACTTTCCTTTCGAAGCTTCTCCATTTCCCTCGTCCCTGTGACAGGCGGGAGGACAAGCGCTATTTACACAGGCTTACAGTCACCAGCAGCCTTCTCTTTGGGCAAGGGGCCCGGTGGTTAACGCTCCTCATGCTCCCCTCTTGAGAAACTACATATCACGACCGATGCCAGGCCCCCGTAGCTGGAGTCAGATGGCGAACTTAGAACCGCAGGCCTGGCACGCGCGGCTATTTCTCAAGGCACCTGCAGAAGGGAGCAGCTTGGGGCAGGGAAAGCAGAAAGCGGAGCTGCCCTAGCAGGGGCTGGGAGAAATCCTCAAGCCAAGGGAGCAGTGTCAGGGCTTCGCGTTCTGGCAGTCTCCTCACCTCCCTTTTGGAAGGTGTTATTGCAGGCTTTAAATCAGACAATTAAACAGGAGCCTTTGGGGCTCGCAATAAAAACAGTGAGGTTTTTTCCTAGCGCTGAATGAGAGAGTCTGGAACGCGCTGAAGAAACAGACGAAAGGATTCCAGTTCCTCCTGCCTTCTCCATTTGGATTTAATGATTTTTAGCGCCCATGGAGAGAGGTCTGTTTCACAGCCCTCGAGATTGCTGTGCGTTTGTGCACAGGGCCGGTGCAGCAGAGTAAAGCTCTGTCTGCAGTACAGATCCACCCCCACTTGAGGATGTCAAATACAGAAGCCAGCGTGCCGCTAAAGCATCCCAGCACCCAGCCGCCTCTGCAGCAAAGCTCACTAGACACCTCATTCTAGGAGGGCCCCTCACACGCTCTCCCACGAGCGGGGTTGGAGTCAGTTCCTGCCCAGCAATGCAACTGATTTCAAGGGGGAGTGGGAGAACTAGCACAGTTGACGCATACGGCTAGATCCTCAGCTGGGGTAATGTCAACAGGCTACAGCTGCAATGCAATCTCCACCCACGCTGCCCAGCAACATGCATTAAACCTGGCTTTGTAGGGACACCTCTGACAAGGTGAAAGGGCACTTGCATCTCCCTGGACCCATCCATCCTTAGACTCTTTGCAGAGACTTTCAATCACCATGCAACTTCGGGTATGTCCACACTACAGCCAGAGATGTGACTGCAGGATGCGTAGACAGGCCTAAGCTAGCTTGGTCATTAACAGCAGTAATGAAGCCAGGGCAGCACAGACTGCAGGCTGGGCTGTACAACCCGGCCCAGGACCCCGGCTATGTATTCAAGCAACTAGCCTGCATTGCCACTTCCCGGCTATTGTTATCCGGGCGCTAGGGGCACCTCACCACCACCTGCCCTTAGTACGAAGCAATCTTGTCTGTACTGCTGCGGCTCAGCTGCCTGAAAGCACCAGGCTCTGGCAGCACAAGCTGCCTCTGCAGGCCTTCCTCTCTCTGCACAGGTAGCAACAGGCACACGTTAACTCCCCGGGCATTCCCTGCAGTGTCCAGCCATTGATCACTCTCAGAATTCCCAGGCCTGCTATTCCCAAGGGAGGAGTACGGGCCAGCCTGTAATACTCAGCTCAGGATGGGCACTTTGCTCAACACCCCAGCACTCAGGTCTATTGACGGTGAAAACAGGAATGCGTTTATCCTCAAAGAACAGAGATTCAAGTGACGGTGAGTAAGAATATCGGAAACAAGTGGCTACGTACAAAACAAAATCACCACACGCTTTCTAGAGACTGAACTTTAACTAAAACGTTATTCTCTTGTCTAAAGAAGCTTTTCTTCTCACCCTAAGTTCATTCCGGTGTTTTCAGCCAAGTCTGGCTGAGACTCTGTTTTCATGAAGCAAAATCGCTGTCCTTTCAACTTCCTCAGTTCAGGCTGCCCAAGTCTCTTCTGTCTACCCCCCAATAGAGTCAAACAAACCTTTGAAGTGCACCACCAGACAAGGTTCTCTCCCCTGCCGTTTTTCTCTTCCTCTTTGTTAATTTCTTTCTGAAGTTCTCACAATCCTTTCTTTGCCTTCAGTTCAGAATGATGACAGGAAGCCCACTGTGAATGGCACAATGTTCCACTTATATGTAAACAGAGAGATGGATAAACACCTCTTGTCTGATGGAACTTGTCTGGCACCTTTGCTGGTGACCAGTACCTTGACACGGACTTTAAGAACATCTAGTAGAACCTTGGAGATACGAACACCAGAGTTATGAACTGACCAGTCAACCGCACACATGGGCATAGTTTGGGGGGAGGGCTCAGGGGCATTGCCCCCCCCCCCAAATAGAGGCAAGGGATGGGGGTGGGACACACAGGGTCATGTGATGCTGCCCCCACCCCCGATTTCTGCAAGCACCAAGCTGCCCAGGGCTTGCTCTTCTTGGCCTGTCCTTCCCACACTGCGCATCCCCGTCTGCTCGTTTCCAGCCCCCTCACCCCACAAGCCAGGCCTGGGCAGGGAACGGAGGGGGTAGGACGGAGCTGCTTCTCCTGCCAGGTGATGGAGGGGGCTCACTGCCTCTGCAGCTGGACGCCCCCTCCTGGGTCCTAGTGCCAGTCGTCTTCCCCTTCTGTGTGTGCTGAGAGCCCTACATGGCCACCATCCTGTTTCCTGTTACAATGGTGAGTGTCCATGATGGGGCAGGGCAGGAGGGGCTGGGTGGGACAGGGGAAATGGGGGAAGGGTAAAGTTTCAAAGCTATATTAAGTCAATGTTCAGTTGTAAGCTTTTGAAAGACCAACTACAACATTTTGTTCAGAATTACAAACATTTCGGAGAGTTACGAACAACCTCCGTTCCCGAGGCATTTGTAACTCTGAAGTTCTACTGTATTTTCAGCATGTACACACAACAACTCCTTACACAACAACAAGATCTGTGCTTACATTTCACAACCATACTGACGGCCAGTGACACCAGCTTTCATTTGAGACCGCATGTGACATTCTTCGGTCAGCCAGAACATATATGTCAGACCCCAGAGATCCCTGTTGTCCCTCCCCACCACTTGCCCATTGGCATTAAGAGGCTCTTGGGTCACAGTCACACTTCTGACTTCAATGGAGACATACCCTTAGTGCCAATTGTGATGAGACTTGTGTGGTGGCGACCTGTCCATTGGAAACAGCAAACACCTGCCAGAGGGGGAATGCTTTTAAATTCCGGCTGAGGTGGGCTGGATTTAAGCCCATGGGGGAAAAAAAAAAAAGTCATTGTCACTCTTGCTAGTCACCAAGCCAGAGATGTGTTTGGAGAAAACTAATCCCAGCCCTTTTCAGCACATGCCAAGCAGCAGTCATAGCTGCAAAGCACTAGGGTCACTATGACTTAGGCAGGGTTTGAACCAGCAGCCTAGTTCTTCTCTCTGCCACAGCAAACATCTTCCCTACCCATTCACTGTACGGGAATCAGTTGGCCTCCAAAGCTGGAGAAACCTAGAATAATTTCTTAGCAGAAAAAAAACCACGTTGGATTACAATCCATGATGGGCTGTATTCTAGCAATTGCAGCCACTAGGGGACAGCTTCCTATGGGTTTCCTCATGCAGCCCTCCTTCCTACTGCATCTCAGAAGGACTAGTGGAGATGAATGGCCTGATTTTCAGAAAAGCCAGATATCCATGACTCCAGCTGAAGGCTGTGGAAGCTGCAGGTGGCTGACACCTCTGGCGCTCAAACCTGGATGCTGTATTGCTAAGGAGTGTCAAGTGCTCCTCTTAATACAATATCCAAGCTACACTATTTTGGTTCAGTTATGCTGTGACACATCACTTGCCCTCTCTGTGATCCTCCTACAGATTCCAGTTGTGCAACTTCTCCATTAGGTGGACTCAGGGAGCCAGAGCTTTGTTCTGCTGGCTGGATCGGATGGCTCTGGAGAGCTAGCGGTTTCTCCACGCCCAGGAAGACCTCACTGGCCCCTAACACACTGATGGTCTCCCCCTCCTCCTTCCTTCCTGCTCCTTGCGTGATGCCACTTAATTAAGAAAGTCTCGCCAATCCCACCCTAATTACCACTGTAAAGCTGCCCTCCTGAAGGAAGATAAGGGAAGTGATGAGGCTGGACCAGCAGGGATTACAGAGCTCTACAACACTTCCTTGTCAAGGTAATGCTACTGCCCAACCTTAAAAATGCAACAAACGAGTCAGAGTAACTGTTAAGCACCCTTGGAGACTGGAGCTGCAGGACGTTGGGCTGGGGAGGTTGGTCATATCACCAGGCTGGGCTCTCAGAGCCAGGACCTTACAGCAGCAATGCAAGAGACATCATCCAAAGGCCATTTGGTGGCCTACATGAAATGGGCTGATGGTCTCAGTTCACAGCCAGGTGGCTAAATCCAGAACCAAAAGCCACCTCCCACCCCAAACTGGCACCCTTGGGGGCAATCCCAGGAGAAGCCCAACTCCCCTCATCCCTAGCAGTCAGCACTGAGGTACATGGGGAAAGCTGTGTGCAAGATGCACGGACACTCCCTGTGCTGTGCCTGTTGTGAATGAGGACAGCCTGGCCAGGGCCATCAGACCAGCACGAAAGAGAAGATGAACCTCTAACCCATTTGGCCAAGGTGACAGACTAGGCAGAAGAGAGAAAGACTGCAAATGGCTTGACAAGCTGTCAGGTAACCAGACAGGCACTTATGTACCTAGGCATCTGTGTAAACCACAAACATCCCTTCAATAGGCACACATGAACATCACGTGATTCAAGGCTACATGTGCACTGTGTCACTCACCATATCCCTACCCCTAAAACCATGGAGGAGGTAGACACTGTGCCCCACTGCAGGTTAGCACAACCAGGACCTTTGTGCACTACAGGGCATTTGATGACCAACTGTCTTGTCTTCATTGGTCTTGTTTCACCTCCCAAGAGGTGAGGGCCAAGTATTGTCCCTGTCAAACTCAAGGGCATGATAGAAAATGACAGGACTGTCCCCTGTTGGCAAGAGGTTAACATGACTGATGGGGTGGACTAGGCCCAGAGGCCTCCCATAGGGTGCCACATCCCGTCCCAGACAGGAACAGAACAGACATCCTCCAAACAGCCTAGAGTGGCTGCAGGGGAAGCAGCCAATCAGAGGGGCTGCAGGAGCAGCCAATCAGGGGCCAAGAAGGCCATGTAAAAAAGAGCAGCAGAGACAGAGCCAGTCAGTTGCTGCCTGGAGCTGGAAGAGAGAGGACCTTGTTTCTGGCTGGCTGAACGAGCAGCAGGACCATGGACAGCTCAGTGGAAGCAGGGACTGAGCCTGGGGAGGACTGCAAGATGACAGCGTCTCCAGAGAGGAAGCTCCTACCAGAGCCGGGAAAAGGTAAGGACTGTATACCCCAAAGGGGTTTATTCTGTTCCACCTACAGACCAGGTGTGAGACTCGGCCGGGGGGCTGAGTCACTGAAGACCCAACGAAGAAACCATCAACCAAGGGGGGGGGGGGCGCTTGCGAGAGGTGGGTGCCACCCCATTACACCACCACCAATTGAGAGACTGCAGACACACGCACTCGACAAAGGGGGGCGCTCATGAGAGCTGGGTGCCAACCCCGTTATAGTGACATTATGGCAGCATAGGAAGACTCTGGGAATCTGGTTGTGCTAAATGGAAGTCTGGGATCTACCAAGAATGATAATCCTTTGCACTTAATCAGTCTTTCATCATATGACCCAACGTGCCTTCCAACCCTTACTTACCTGCCCGTATGGCAGTGGTCTCGTGGATGGGACACTGGAGCGGGACTCATGACATCTAACCTCTGCCACAGACTCCCTGTGACACTTTGGGCAACCTCTCCTCCCCAGCTGTACAAAGGCGTATATAACCCCCTCCCACTCCGTCACCTCTGCTCAGTTTGTAAGCACTTTCGGACAAAATATCATAGACTCTCTGTACAGTGCCTAGCATAACGAAGCCTGATCCCCGCTGGGGCCTCTAGGCATGTCTGGAATACAAATAAAATAATCACAATGTGGGTATTATGAGGCACATGGAGATTTAATAACTTACCGAAGATCACCAAGTGAGTCAGGGCAGAGAAGAACCCAGGAGGACTGACCCCCAGCACCCTCTCTTGTCACGAAAATACTGCCTCCAAGTGTCACCCGTTCTTTTGCTTTAGACATTCACATTTAAACTGCATCTCAAAACACATCCCAAGATTATTTTCTGACAACATGACAGTTTCCAGAACCCTGAGTTGGAGCATTTATAAGCGATACATATGCTAATGCTCTGTTCACCTGGGACAGAAAAACTTTCCTGACTCAATTGTCAGATTTTTTTTTAAAATTCCTTCTTGCCCTCAGGCCAGTCAAATCAGTCCAGTTAATTTGAATTTCTATGGATGTGCGAAGTCGTCTCAAGGTTGTTTGTTGGCTGCTTTTCGGTTCCAAGTCTTGAGGATTTTGCAGGGTTTGGAATGGAGGCTTTAAATTATCTGTTGCATATTAAACTGAAGAGGAGCGGGTCTCATTAACACCTGGGGTAATTAATGAGGGCTGAAACAAAAGGGAAATTGACATGAACCATTTCTCTCTCTAGCAGGGCAGAGTGAGGGACATCAGTAGAGCTTGTTCGAACATTTTAGACAAAACACATATTTTAGTCTAAAGGTGTTTTTTATCCAAGCCAAAACGTTTCACAGAGAGGTTATCAATTTTATCCGCTTCGATAGGAACTTCCTGAGGTCCATCCAGGGTGGACTTTCTGGTCAGAAGTGACCCAAATGCATAGTCTGACCTTTCCAATCTGCAATATCTGCCTGCATCTACAGACAGCCTGAAACAGTAGCCCACCGCTGTCCACTGCCCCATTCCTCTGCACAGGATGCTAACTCTAACCCAGGGGTAGACAACCTATGGCACGTGTGCCGAAGGCGGCACATGAGCTGATTTTCAGTGGCACTCACACTGCCTGGGTCCTGGCCACTGGTCCGGGGGGCTCTGCATTTTAATTTAATTTTAAATGAAGCTTCTTAAACATTTTAAAAACCTTATTTACTTTACATACAACAATAGTTTAGTTATATATTATAGACTTATAGAAAGAGACCTTCTAAAAACATTAAAATGTATTACTGGCACGCGAAACCTTAAATTAGGGTGAATAAATGAAGACTCGGCACCCCACTTCTGAAAGGTTGCCAACCCCTGCTCTAACCTAATGACAAGCATTTAAATATCAATATTGTTAACCATTTCACTGCTGACCAAAGTGCATGAGAAAACAGGGGCAATGGAGATTGTGTGATCTACTGTGAACCTGTCCTCATTTTGGCATGAGGAGTGGGAGAAACTTGGGAAAATTCCACCTCTGACTTTTTCAGTCAGAGCAGGGTTGGTAGCGGCTCCAAACGGTCATTTGATGGACCACGAGAAACGAATTTCAGCCTCAGTCCAGCTCCCAATGGGTAGGTCTCAGAGGCTAACAACTTCATGGGCCATTCAGGTTGGGCTTCCTGCTCATGTCTAGGATTAGTCTCTCTGGTTCAGGGTAAGGCCCAAAGGCAGGGCAGTGTAGGGCACTTGCCCCTTGCTATTGCCCATTCCATGGGCAGTCTCCAGGGCCCTTAGTCTCACACCTTTCACCACCACTGAACTCTCAGAGGAAGAATGCCAGCACTCTCAGGTGACTTCCAGTTTAGCAGAGGCATTAACATGACTTGCTACCCATATGACAACTGGAATAACCTCTCCCGTGCTTCTTCTGAACTGTGACTCTGCATTCTAATGGTGTGGCACCGCCTGCACCATACCCGCTGCACCCCCTCTGCCCACGGGCATCGATTAGACTCGATCGGGGACCCTGGCAAAGTGAGCTGTTAATGGCGAGACCTGCCAAAGTGCAGAGGCTCTGTAATGACTCCAGTCTGGGAGCAAAGCTCCCTAGCGTTCTGCCTATTAAGCAGTTTATTTTTCGAGTCAATGCATTCAAGGACTTCATTGTTTAACATTCATACAAAACTCATTACCTGGCAGGTCAGGATAAATTAGGTGCGTGCATGCACACACGTTCGACAGGCACTCGGAGGCCTCGTCACACTGAAGCACGAGATTAGCTGCCGTGATTAGCGATCAAATTTAAAAACAAACAGTGTATGCTAATTCCAGGGGCGAAACGGGGAGGAGGAGCCATCTGCCTGATTACGATGTAAGTGATACAGGAGGGCAACAGTTTTAACATGCACAAGACAGTCTGATGAATTGGACTCGCCACCGGCTGCCACCCTCTGGCAGTGTTACCATCAGGTATTTGAACAGGCTACCGATGATTTTTGTAGCAGTAGCTTTTACAAATCACTGTACAACCAACCAACCCAGAGATGGCCCCTACCCTGGAGAGCTCACAATCGAGAATGGATGAATAGGAAAATCACCCCCAGAAGCCCCAACAAGCACTTGCCATTCTAGGCAGAGAGAGTCTTAATTGTTTTTAATAGCACTAATCCGCATTTCCCTCACACACGTGTTTTCTTCCAACCCTATAGTTTTAGGCAGGGGTCGGAACAAATTTCCTTGCCGGAGGCAAACCGGAAACTTTCCCAGGTGAAGTGAGGCAAAAATAAACACTCAGGTTCTACAGTAAAATGAGCTGTCAGTGGGAAGTCGCTAGGCCTCATGGCCACAAAGGAAACCTTCCCAAATGCAAACTGGAGCTGTGCCATTTTCCTGAGTCTGCAGACAAGCTGTGGTGCTTCAGCTCAGGACTCCCTTTCATTCCCATTATACATTATCTTGTGGCCAGCAGTGAAAGTGACATGAATCTTACCTATTCCACTCTGCGCCTGCTTTTGCCAGCCAAGAGCTGAGCAGAGGAAGGCAACGCTGGAGTTATGGCACAGGGGTGGAAGGAATCATACTACTAGCATAGCTAGGGTAGGGAAGGATGGAGTGACGTGTACACACACACACACACACACACACAAAGTCAGGAGGGGGTGGAGAAGCAGGCATGGTAGGGCTTCAGATTTAATCAGACAGCATACTGCACAAAAGAAAGAGCCCTGAGCAGGTTCCACCTCAGTACAAATCCCAGCGCCTTCCTTTTTCCTAGAAGCTGAAAAAAGGAAAAGAAAAGAAAAGAAAAGAAAAGAAAAAAAACAATCTTCTCATCAGAATGTCATCCCTGGACCTTGATGGTGTGTTACAAACACCCTTTTCAAACTGGCCTTTTGCTATTAGGTGTCCAGTAAGTTTCTCAAACCCTGGTTTTAAGGCCAAGCTGTAAAATAACCCTCTAAGTGAAGAGATGCTGCTTCTGATTCAAACTAAGCCCCTGCCCAGAGCAGTATTCAGGTTTCCAGAGCTGTGGAATCCTTCTGCCCCATGCCAGATCTGTGCTAAGGCTACAGAAATAGACCCACAGTTCTTTATCCGCCATGCAAACAAGAAAGATCAAGAGACTAGTCTGGCAGCTTGGGAAAGGGGAGGGAGGGAAAGGAAAAAGAAAAGAGAAGTGAATTACTCCCACACACCATACAAAAAGGGATTAGATACTTAAATGTTTTGTCCCAGCTAATGTAATTGCAGAGTTGATTCTTATATAAGTAAGAGTTGTTTATTCTCATACTTCGGGGCATTAGATGATCACACCAGCTGGGGACAGGAAGAAATTCCCCTTACTCTAGTATAGTGTTTTGCCCAATAGAGGAGGGGAGTGTTAGGTGCAGTTAGTGCAGGGCGCGCTGGATCAGGACTCCTGGGTTCTATTCCGCTCTCCCACTACTCTGTTAAATGACTATGTAGACTCCAGAGAGAGAGAGAGAGAGAGAGAGAGAGTGTGTGTGTGGGGGGGTGGGGGGGGGGCTTAGTTTTGGTTTTAACTCTAAGGTGTCCACTAATTTTAGGTGTCTTGATCTGACACACTGATTTTCAGAGAGAGGCTGAAACCTAGAAACCCCAGCTGAAGTCAATGGGAGCTATCCGTGTTCAGCACCTTTGGACCAACCCCCTTCCCCCAACAAAACACAATCAACTCAGTTTGGGCATCAAAAGTATGGACACCCCCAAAGTGAGTGGAAACTTTTGAAGACTTGGGGCCTTTATCTCTGTGCTTCAGTTTGTCCATACAGAAGTGGGTTTAATGCTCGCCTCGCCCAGTGGGGTGCTGTGGGGTTTATATCTGTACGTGCTTAGAGATCATTTGACATACACCATTAGTGCAATGGGCCCTCTAACAATTTTTAACCTGCCTTTGAGGCATTCAGCGCTGGCCACGGAAACACAGGATACCAGACTAGATGGATCATTGATCTGTTCCAGTCTGGCAACTCTCTAGGCTCTTTACAGCTAACTGGATGGGATTCAAACTTCTGCCATTTCCATGCAAGCCCTGCAATGAAAACCTCTCTGAAAACCAGGCAAGGGGGAGATGGGCAGAGGATCCCAGGATGGTGACTTCCCACCAGACAGCAGCAGAGCGACCGTGGGACCGACCTTTAATACACCCACTCAGGATCTATCATATATTTTGTCACATCTGGCCATTCCCCAGCCCTGGCACCATCTGCACAATCTGACCATGGGGAGAGTCGAACAACATGAGAACAGACATCAATTCTGCAGCAGGTGGAAAATAAAGCAGCCGGGTTTGACCCAATACACCAGGGGTAGGCAACCTATGGCACGTGTGCCGAAGGCGACACGCGAGTGCATTTTCAGTGGCACTCACACTGGCAGGGTCCTGGCCACCGGTCCGGGGGGCTCTGCATTTTAATTTAATTTTAAATGAAGCTTCTTAAACATTTTAAAAACCTTATTTACTTTATATACAACAATAGTTTAGTTATATATTATAGACTTATAGAAAGAGACCTTCTAAAAACATTAAAATTTATTACTGGCACACGAAACCTTAAATTAGAGTGAATAAATGAAGACTCAGCACACCACTTCTGAAAGGTTGCCGACCCCTGCAATACACGAAACCAAACCAGGGTCACAAAAGCAAATGTCAAAAGCAAGTGGTTCTCCAGCCCCTGACAAAAACAGACATGGATAACCGCTCATTTCTAAACCCTTACGGCTCTGCAGCGACAATCATCTCAATGCCAAGAATGCTTCCTAGACCAGCATTAAAACCATTCATAAATAGGAAATGGGGAGAGATGGGGATGGGGAAGGAGGGCAAAAACAGCTTGGAGCATTTGGCTGCAAAGAGACGTTTCCTTCTCCGTGTGTGTTAACTGGCCAGACAGTGGTTAGTTTTAGGCATTCAAGAGCATTTAGTAAAGTCTTGGAAAGAATGAGCCATTGATCTCCGAGCACGGAGCATGAAATTAACCAGCAGAGGCGAATACTCAACAAAAAGGTTCCATTTAAATGCGCAGTAGGGCCTGCTGGTCTGTGACTGAAACCTTTCCCAGACTGCACGTAGTGCCCCATATCCATCAAAGTGTGCAGGGAAAGGCAGAGAACCTGCACAGCTATGGAATGGCAGCTGCGGCCTCACACGGGAGCAGCATGGACGTCAGCGAGTGGAGAGCCACAGGGAGCTTCAAGCGATGGGCCTGCTGATGTCAGAGGGGCGCTGAACAATGGACTGATCGGGGAAAAGAAAAAAGCGACGGCAAGTTTTTAGACTGAGCCTGACTGTTTTTTACATAGCTTTCAATCTGAGGCAAAGCCACGTGTACCTGGCGAAGAGGCAGGTCAGACTGACCCTCTTCGCCAGTGCTAATGCGAGTTCTGAGAACTCCATTCTCAGCTGCCTCCTCCAAACCCATATCCCGGTCCCCTCTCCCAAACTCACTCAGAGCCTGCTAATGGTGACGAGCCAGGTATATCACATTCCTGGACATCGGCCCACACTCTACTGAGCCGCTTCAGTAATTATGGAGCTGCCACAGCCACCCCACAACTTGAATTAGAGGACACTTAGTATTATAAGCCCAATTTTCAACCACTCTCCCAGATCCTCCCCCACTCCACTGCCTCTATTTTCCCCGGGTCTGGTCTCTTCAGCAGGGGCGTCAGACAGACGAAGAGTTTCAGCGATTATGGAACAATTCTACAGTGGAGGTGTTGTTTCCAGAAAGAAGTCCGAACATGGTCAGTCTTAGAATTGCAAAGGCGACTTGTCCTGTAAAGAACTGCAGTTGAACGCCATCTGTCCCTGATGAGAGCTAGTGCAGGAATTCCCAAACCATGGCCCCTGATGGCACATGAGCTTCGATGTTCCACCAATTCACGTCACGACCATTTTTTAAACATGTGAACCAATAAAATCTGGGAACCACCAAACGAGTGCATAGATCTATTACCTTGCACCCGGATGTCTGTGGCAGGGGCTAGCTTGTAACATGGGAATCCCCATCACGTGGGTCGGAAAATGTCTCCCACGGGGTGCCGGTGAAGCAACGGCAGGTGGGCAGAGCTGGAGCTGGCCGTGTTCAGTCTGCCCATGGGGCTGGGGTTGGAGAGGGGCGGTGGGCCTCTCTTGAAAATCCAGGAGCACTTTGTGGGTTTCATGGGGGCAATGCCCTCCCCTTGGCGGTCCCCCCCCCAGAGGCTGGAGAGGAGGAGCAGCTGGGCACCACTGAAGGCAGGAAGCCCTTGTGGGACACTGCCAGACCTGGGGGTTCATGGTCAGGGCTCAGAGGGACACAAAGGGGGGGGGGGGAAGAAGGCTCATGGGGCACAGCAGGGAGAGGAGGCAGAGGGCATACAGATAGCTGCAGGGGGCAAGGAGCAGCTGCTCCCTTATGGGCTCTCAGATCAAAGGGCTGCAGGGGTCTCCCCTGAGGCTCAGCCAGCTACACCAGCTGAGGGATAAGACTGTCCCCATCAGATCCCCACCCCCAGGGAGCAGCTCTGATTGGCCATCCTTTCCCATTCACCCGCCTTCAAGTCCCAGAGAAGAGCCAATCAGAGAAGACTTTCCCGCAGAGCAATAAAAGCGTCTGAGTTGACAGGTCTGCTTGAGCTAAATGTCTTGCTGAATAGGGTCTAACTCGGTCTACATGTGAGGACTCTCACTTGTGTACAGCCACGTTTCACCCTACACACAGCGCTGGGGTTAGGCCAGTACATGGCAGCACGGCCCCCCGACACCTCTGCCTCACTGCCTTGTTGCTCTCCAGAAGCGTAGCTATCATTTCAAAGGAAAAAAAAAAGTCTCCAGCAGCTACAGTTTCTGAAATGGCCTCTAAAGTCCAAGCCCAGTGTAACTACTGCATCTGCAGGTCCTGAAATCAGAACTGGGAGGGGTGTCACCTGCCCCATGTGTTTCAATATGGACCAACGCCAATGACAACACATTAAATGTCAACACTATAACTCTCTCTCTGCTCCAGGCAAGTCAGAAGAGAGGGTGGATCATAGAAAGGTGGTGTGAGTGACAGCACATGCGGGCAGAACTTATTTTGAGGGCAGAGCTTGGAAAAGCACCAACAATCACACACACGTGTCCATCCCTGCTTTCATGTACTCATGGCACTGTTAGAACCGCAGTGCATTCTGCAGACTGACTCCATATCCTGAAAACACTGCCGGGGGGGGGTGTGTCAGTTTACACTCAAGTTGGCAAAAATTTAAGCCCAGCTCAGTTCCATTGGCTCCTTCTTGCGTACCCCAGAGCCCTCAGCCTTGTCTTTTAACCCTGACCATGGAAAAGAGGCCACGAGCACCTAGAGAGTGAAGAAACAAAGCAAAAAACCAAAGGAAGGGTAATAAAATGGGTAAGTGCTAAGGAGAAAATCAAGAGAATTAGATTCGCCAGCAATTACAGCCATTCAACGAGCAAGTGAAAGAAACAGCCTGTTGCCAACTAAACCGAGCCCCCGTGTTTATCACCAACACAGCTGTTCCAAGGCCTGTCTGTTTCCATAACTCAGGGGAACAGCCCTAGAAATCTTCAAAACAAACAGAAAAACACAAACACCGTGAGTGTGCCATCAACACAGCAATAAGTCACCGCACCGCAGAGCCAGCTGAGCCCGGACAGCCGGTGTGGCCGCTTCCTTGCAGCGCAGAGAGCCGGAAGCGGGAAAGCTCTTTGCCCACATGTTCACAGACTGGGGTCTTCATTCCCCCCAATTCCCTCCCCTTCCCCCCACAAAAAAAAAATCTTGTTGTCTATGTGCTGCTGCATTCAAAAACTCACTGGACTGGACTTATGGATCCTATTCCTGGCTCTGCTACTGGTCTTAAGCAGAAGGATGTAGTGACTTGCTCCTTCTCCCTCCCCTTTTGTCTGCCTTGGCTATTTAAGACTGGCAGCTCTGCGGGGCAAGGACTGTCTCATGCATTACAGTCCCCAGCACAACAGAGCCCTGATCTCTGCTGCAGCCTCTAACTTCAACTGCAACACAATTTGGCTGAGAGGGAAAGAAGGGTCAATTAGAAACCTACCCTGATCTCCTCTACCCATAGCTCACTCTAAATTAGAGAATAGCTCACTGTCCAGGAATGCAGATTTGCAAGTCCCAACTTTAGGCAAAAACCTTTCCACTCAATGTAAAATGTTTTTAAAATGCTAAACTTGTCACTTGACAGATTTTTTTTTTAAAAGCACTCAACCAGGCAAACAATTCCTAAAAGAAAATCTAGATGATGTCATAACAGTATCATATTACAACCTGACAGTGGGCTGCAATGGTTCCTTAAGAGAAGCATGTGTGATATGCAGGATGATGCAATCCCTTTCTACAGCGATCACTTGGGGGAAGAAATCCCAGGCATCAATGAGATTGCCACGCTGTTCACATGTGTCCTCTGGTCCATCTCCACAGACTGGTTAAAATTAGAACTTTAAACTGTATAGATCTACCCCCACACACACACACCCACTCCCACATGTCAAACATCTCAACTGTACCCCCTTAATGAGCACCCCACGCAGTTCAGAGCAAAGTTTACCTCCACCCCACGCACTCCAGCTCTTATCTCCACAGCTTATTCCTGAGAATTATTGACAGGCGATGCAAGACCCTGACGCAGTTTGTAAAAAAAGAAGTTCAAGATGCTGAAGATAAAGAGCATCACATCATAAGCGTCTCTGTTCGGGGGAGGATTTGGGTGGGTTCTGGTCGGGGGGGGGGGCGGTCTGTCACTTTAACAAGAGAGCTGTGTAGGTGTGGTTTGAAGCAGACACACTTGGGTACCACACACCGTATGCTGGGACTCTAGTCCAGCTCCAGGGAGGGGCAAGGATCTCAAGCCAAGAACTGCACGTCTTTTTGAAGCAGTTTGATCTTATGCTGGTTGCATTTTAGTGTGTTTCTTTGAAGATCATTCCATTTGAGGGAGAGTCGGGCACAAGTTCAACAGCGGGAGTCAGAGCTGCTTCAGGGCAAGCAACAGCTGCCTCATTATTTATGAAGTCCCAACAACGTGGAAGGCGCAAAATAAAGACAGGGCCTTCCCAAAAGGCGACATTCTACAGCAAGGGGGCAGGGCATATCGGGAAGCCCAGAGAAGGGGGCCACTTTGGACAGCTCATTTCTTGAGAGCCTCATGGCAACAGCCAAGCATTATTATTATTAATTTGCACTACAATAGCATCTAGGGGCCCCAATCTAGATCAGGGCCCCATTGTGCTAGGTGCGGTACGAGCACATGGCAAGGAACGGCCCTCGCTGTGACCAGCTTGCAGGCTAAACAGACAAGACACAGGACAGGAGGGATAAGAGGAGAAAGTGACTTACCCAACGCCCCCCAGAATGTCAGTGACAGAGTCAATACTAGAACCCACCTCTCCAGAGTCCAAGTCCCTAATCAACCAGGCCACTCTGCCTTCTCACCTGAGGTCAGATGAGCTGGCTTGTTAAGAAGGGGTTCTTTCCTCTAGGCAGCTGGTTTAAAATCCAGCTTAACCTGGGATTAACCCAGAAGCCACTGCCATCCGATTGACCTTTCGAGGCTGGTGGGAGACCCGCCAGAAGGGTGAGCCCTGCTTCTAGAGGGCAACGCTGACGTAAAAAGCCTCTGTCTCAAGCAGCACCTTGCTAGCAGTCTCGGCAGAGACATGAAACTGAGCGCCCCTCTCTGCACCGAAAGCCTGTCCCTACACAGCAGGGAGGGTCAGGGGACGGGTGGGAGCTCTTCTGCTACCTACTGTCCATTACCTCAGGCCCTCACAGTGAGTTTGGCATTGTACAAAGGGCATAAATAAAGCAACTTCACGGCCTGCAGAGAAGTCATGGCTGCTTGGACCTCCGACTACAAAGCTGCTGCTCCTGAGGCGCTCTTCACTGGTACCCAGAGGCAGTGTGGCCTAGTGGATAGAGCACCAGATTGGGATTGAGAAGATCTGGGATCTGTTCCCGGCTCTGCCACTGGCCTCCTGAGTGACATTGGGCAAGTCGTGTCACCTCTCTTGTGCCTCAGTTTCCCCATCTGTAATGTACAATCAGAGCAACCGATGAAAAGCACTATATCGGAGCCAGGGGTTATTTCCGTCGCTCCTCTCCACGAAGGTTCAGGTATGGTTTTAACTCTGCTCCCTGCCTCTCCCACACCCAGGTTTCTAGGAGCGCACAGCTCCAGTCAGTCTCAGCTCGAGCTGGGTGACATCGTTTAGATGATTTTGTGAAAAGGCAAATAAATGTTGACTCAGTGACACTAAAATGTTTCATGACTTGGAGGCCGTTTCACCAGAAATTGCTTGGGTCACAAAACAAAACTGAACAAATCCCCCAATGTTTTATTTTATTGGTTCAAAATGACTCGGTTTTGAGCTGTCTTCACAGCTTATTAAAATCATGTAAAACCAAAAAGCTTGAAATTAAAACAAAACATTCAACCCAACGCGACTTTTCCCATTTGTTTGGAATCGCCAGCAAACCAAGCTATCCATTATTCACCCAGCTCGCGTCTCTGCCTGTGCAGCAGCACCAGATGGTCTCCCAGCTGCAGCAGATCAAATCCGTGTTTCGGAAAGGCCAGCAACAGCAAAGACGATGCACCAGGAGACAGCGGCACAAGAGAGTTCATCAGCAGTGCAAGACAACCCCAGCTTGCAAGTCACTTGATATCCAAAAGGGCTCCCACCCACCATACTCCACACACGTCCTAGTTAGACGGTCTACTTCTGGGGGGAATCCTGCTCCACTGCGCAATGCAGAATGTTGCAGAAATTAATGCTGTGTGCGCAGAATTTCCTTTCCCCCACAGAAATGGGCTTCAGGGCTGCTAGCTGCCACTGGACCTGGCAGAGCGCAGCTTGCGCATAACAGACACTGCTGCGGGGATGGAGAGGGAGCTAGAGGGTTCCTCGCAGCTGCAGCTCCCAGCATGGCCTGAGGGAAGGAGGCAGCGTAGCAGGAAACTCCGTGCAAGCCTGGGACCGAGCATCAGGCTGTTTCTCCCTCTGGATCCCTGGGCTCGGCGAAGGAGATGGGTGTCTGGGCAAAGGGGGGGGGGCGCGCAGCTGGACTCTGGGGGAAGAGGGGGTGCGGGCATCTGGGCTGTGGGGGGGGGCATGGTTGGACTCCGGGAGGGGAGAGGTTGTGAGTGTCTGGCCCCCTGGCTGGGCTCGGGGGAAGGGGGCAAAGAAACAGGAACTGGGTTGTCATAGGGGTTTCTTTAACACTATTTCTGGGGGGATTTTTGTATGTGTCTGTATCGTTACAGACCTACTTGCTGACAGGTATTTTGAAATCAACTATCAAAGTAATTGAAACTGGCACGATTACAGAGTGTTATTTTGACAAAACAACTGTAGAATTTACACACACTATTTTAAGAATTTTAATTTTTTTGGCGCAGAATGTCCCCAGGAGCATAGTGGATACCTGCTCACAGGGACAACAGACATGCACAAGCCCTTGTGTCCGCCCATAGCGTGACACTGCAGGACCTTCAAGGAGACAAGAAGCGAGGCTGAATCACGTACACATTATAGGTACGTCTACACTGTACACTAAGCTCCATCTCTAGGGCAGGGGGCTTGTGGACTTGGTGTCGCCAAGAGCACACTTGAGTGTCCACACTGCATTGCAAACCTGGTTTTATAATTCCTGGACCCTGGTCTCACCGCTGTGCTAACGCATCCATCCTGCACTTCTGACTCAGGTTTGTGGCTTGACCTGCACAACAACAGGGCTTGGACCTGACACAGCAGGACTTGGGCTCTGACCCACCCCTTGAACAGGGTCCTAGGACCAGGTCTTGAGTATGTTTGAGTCAAACTGATTTGTGTGTGGATGGAAGGGAGACTTAGGCTCAAAACCTGAGTCACAGCCTGGGCTCAGTGTGCAGTGGAGACATACCCTATGAGACCAGGGATGACAGCATGACCACCCAACAGAACCTGCCACTGGGCCTACCAACCTGCAGAGATCAGCATGAAATAAATGAGCCCGACTCCTTATTTACTTAGGATAAAAAGAAAATCATCATAAACAAAACAAAAAAGCAGTGGGCCAGAGGCTGCCTCATTCCTTTTCCTCCAGAAAATGCCCCTCCACCAAAGCACGGCTCCAACAGCTTCTAGGAGAGCGGTTTTTCATCCTTTTAAATGTCAGCCGCCCTCCATTTTCTAATGGAACCTGACACTAACAGAGAAAAATGGACACATTAATATGGAGTTCATTAGTAAATAGATTATCCAAATATTTCAGGGTAGGGGAAGAAAACGCACACGGAGTCAGACTTAATTGCAGGAGCTTCTCTGGAGGGCCAGCAGCTGATTAAATATTTATGGATTTTAATGCACTGATCTGTTAAGTCAGGAAACAGTCCTTAAAAATAAAGGCCGAGATGCTGCCTTTGCAGACAATTCTTCATCAGCAGCACAGGTGCAGCAGATCTCCGTGAGCGAGGCAGGAACTGCTCACCAACAGAAAGCAGCGAAGATGGGGGTTTCCCCTTCACTTCTTCTTGCAGGGAATATGGAGAAACTCCAACTGGCAGAGTCAAGTCAGGGGCAGAGATGGGCTCTGAATCCTGGAACAGATTTAACATGGGCACTTTCCAGTTACATTTCTCGTGTAAGGAATTTACTTTTGGGTGGCATTTTTATGGGGGGGGAGGGGGGAATTAAATGGCATTGGTTGATGAGACACAACCCCCCCGGTATTTCACACCAGCAACAAAAGTCTCCACAACACCTGCAAATGGCATGTTCTTACTGTTGTAATATTCTGCCTTCATCTCTCTCTGCCACAGCATTTATATGCTAGCTTTTGCCAAGTTAGGTCTTCGATTAGAAAAATCCTTTGCCTTGGAGATCTGACAAAGAGGCCTGACTTCCAGAAGGTGGGTATTCAGCCTTTCTAGAAAATCTTGAGATACTTTCAAGTTTGCCATCTAAAAATAGAGGTGCCCAAAAATCGCTAGCCACTTTTGAAGCCACAGGCCCCTGTAAGGTGCTGAACACACTAAATGTGTAATTCCTGTAAAAATATACTGTTGAGATAAAAGCTCTTTGGCAAATGGAAGTCTCCTTCTGCAGGAAATTTTGAGGTTGCTTTCCATTGCAAATTGGAACAGCCAAAAATATACATTTTCCCCCCCGCAAAATAGACCATTTCCAGAAGGTTTTGAATCAGAAATGCCTCAACGATTTGATATTTTGAAATGAAAAAGGACATGTCGTCTCAACTCTTCCAACTGGAAAGCCAAAAAGCTGAGAGAGATTTTCCCATGGAAAATTTCCTATTTCAATGAAACCGTGTTTCCCAATGGGAAAATTTCTATGCAAAAAGAAAAAAAAAATGCAACCATGTCTAGTTGTGATTTACCAAGCACTCATGGGAATTAAGATACATCCATTAGTCCATTAAACTTCTTGGAAAATGTAATATGGCCAATGCTTTTGATTTGACTACGAGTCTCATGATAGTTAGTATTCCTAACACCCCAGCAGCTGGAATCAAGAGTATCTCAGCTCTCATTTAAAACAAGGTTCCAAGCCCTCATGAGGGCAGAGAAAAGCTTGAAAACATGAGCTGAGTACAACGTACAAGCTCAGAAACCAGAAAACAAGTTACATAAAGATAATCTGGGTTCTTTTTAACTCGTGATTTTTGAGCGCTTGGTGTTGGCAATACTGAAAACCTCACCCATATACTGTATTTTTTAAAAGGAAAAGATGAGAAGCAAGGCATATGGAGTAAAGTCACCATCTTCACACAAATGCACACAGAGTCCCATTGAAATCAAAGGGATTTGCAAGCGCAGGTGAGTGACACCAGCTTCCTGCGGAGGAGAAGGGAGAAGTTTTATTCACAGCTCAGCAGCACAGCTGCCAAAACACTTCTGAATGAAAGAGAAGAAGCACCCAAGACAGCAACTCTTCATTTGATCAGCAGCAGAAGCAGCTCCTCTCTAAACAGCCCCAATGCAATTGGCAGAAAGACAATGCAAGGCTCCAAAGAGGCTTTTTGTATTCCCAACAGCAGTGACAATTCTTTAAAAGTGTGAGCAAATGCGCCTTTATTTCGGGCTTTCGCTGCCACATTTATTAGTAACATGGAAAAAGGGGAGAAGAAACACACAAACGGAGAAAAAAAACACCACACACATTTTGTTCCCAAATCCTCCGAATGTGATTCACTTTGTTCTATTGTGACAAACTGAAAACGCCTCTGAGGAGTTCATTTCACATCTCATCCATTCTCTGAATAATGGGAAAATCCCTCTTTGTTTCTCTAAGATATCAGCACACACTGTGCGCCACATATACTCAATTCCATTAAACATAATGGAACGAGATTGTCCCAGAAGTTGTTTTCAATTGCTTGAGTGCATCCTTCATTTAGGGAAACAAGAATATATGAGCTTTTCTACCCAAGCCGACGTGCGGATGCAAGTTTTAAGCTGCAGCGAGGGCTATTTGTTTGCTGGCTGGGGTTTGGGGTGGGAAGAAGGTTGGTCGGGGCTGTCCTCTATTCAGGATGTGCATGAAGGACTCAGGGAATTTGTTAATGAGCAAAAGGCATGGACGCTGCACCATCCCCCAGTGAAAGCTCTGGGAAGCAAGAGCTGCTGTGAGTTGCTCATCTCAGCAGCACGCCATGCATGAAGTGGGAGGTCATGCTGTCACCGGGTGCAGGTCCTCCTGCTGCATTTCAAGCCTGGATGCTTCTATTAGGCATCTAAGCCTTAAGAAACCATAACAGTTGCACTGTGACACTGAGCAAGAAAGCTGCAAAGCTGCAGTATGTTATGTGGATGTGCACTTGCCAACCCGTTGATCCACTTTCGCAAGATTGCCATAGTCTCCCAGGGTAGATATGCCATTACACGCCATATAATCACTAAATTACAGTGTCAGGGAATCGAGTCGCGTGTGAAGAGACCCTACTGCACAACAAAAACCCTGTTTATGTGCCATGGAAAATGTGCCCTCAGTGAATTTAAGTGACCAGTAACCAATGACTTGCCTCCACCCCTGGGGATAAACAAAGTTTGGAAGCCTGGGAACAAACCAGCTTGAGTGGAGTACAAAGACTATTCTCAATAACAAGGTCACCAGCACCTTGCCACAATCCTGCAAGTAAGTTTGAAGGAGAAGGGGAGAGGGGACAGGTCAGGCAGCTGGGGTCAGAATCCCCGAGTAACATTTCAGGCAAGAGTGTAGCCCTCTGCTGTCTTCTTAGCCAGCAAACAGCATTTTCTACCACTCACCACCTTGACATATTTTATCGTGTCAACACACGGCATCACAACACAGCATCACACACCCACGGGCTCCTATTCAGCAACGCACATGTTTAAAGTTGTTACTGACCAGGGATGGACTTAAAACATGCTATTACAGCTCAGCTCAGATACTTAAGTGTGTTGCTGAATCAGGACCAAAGCTCACAGATCAAGAGAGAAAGCCCCCAACCCCTCAATTTTCACTGCATGACGACGGCAAAGAATCTGTCTGGCAGAACTCTCCACCCAGAGCTTGGGAAAGCAGCAGCACTTCAAGTTCATATGAGAAACAAAACTTTCTAGGGTGAATTCATGATGGAGATATGATTCTCATAGAGCTGGAAGGGACCCTGAAAGGTAATTGAGTCCAGCCCCCTGCATTCACTAGCAGGACCAATTTTGCCCCAGATCCCTAAGTGGCCCCCTCAAGGATTGAACTCACAACCCTGGGTTTAGCAGGCCAATGCTCAAACCACTGAGCTATCCATCCCCCCCATGATCTGAGCACAGTTGGAAAGAGACAAGCCTTGTGCCCCAGAACAAAGCGGGGTGGGGACGGAAAACATCTTCGGATGGAGTCTAGACCAAAGCTCAGTGACGCCAGACTCACAAGTAACGATAAAGTGGACTGAGGTGGGCAGGGAGAGAAGCAAGTCAAAAATAAGAGGAAATTGGCCGTGAGCCTCTAGATAGAGCCAGGCCTACATAGCAGGGGTGGCCAAACCGTGGCTCGTGAGCCACGTGTGGCTCTTTATAGTTCAAGTGCGGCTCACAGAGCCCCCCACATGCCCCGCCATTCTCTGCCTACCAGACTTGGGGCTTCTGCCCTGCAGCTGGGAGGTGGGTCTCAGGGCTTCTGCCCCACTCCTGCTGAAGCCCTGATCCCCGAGACTCCCGCAGCAGGGCAGAAGCCCCGAGCCCCGGCAGGCACTCCCGGCTCTGGAACTTCTGAAGATTTATCATATGGGGGTTGGAGGGTCAGTAAGTTTGACTCCCCACCCCACCCCCATATAGCAGCAACAAAAGAGAATTGGCAGCAATAGTCTGTCCCCTCCAGCCTCCCATCGCTGGGAACTGTCCAGCAACCCAGTCTCCTGAAGGACAGCCTGGCTGAATCACACACACACACACCAGCAATAGCGCTACACCAAGGACACAACGTCGCTCCGTCCCACGCCTGCATGATGGGAGCAGGAGCTCCCCCCCACCCCAAAGAATCAGCGTGTGCTCAGACCACACAGGGCTTGACTCGGGAGATGGGTCCCAGGATTGTGAGCTCCTCGGGGTCTGACTTGTGTCTGGGTTTGTAGGACGCCTAGCACGATAGACAAATGAAAACGCCCCAGCGCTGACTCCCCACTGTCCGTGCGTTCGATTGCTTATCTCAGGCCTGTCCTAGCCTCCAGATCAATGAGCTCAGGGGCGTTCTGAATCATACTTTCCCCCAGAGTTGACATCAGGCTCGCCTTCCACAGCTTCTCTTGGCTGGGTTTCAACAGCAATAGGTTTTATTATTATGCCTTGCTGCCCTCATTTTCTCCACAGTAAATTTTCCACTGACGTGTTGGCACGGTTGCTAAGTTAGCTGGCTTCAGGCAGGCAGGAGGCTAATCTTGGGTGTTCCCAACCATTTTGGGGGGTGTACATTGTTTGGAGAGTGGGGGGCATCTCCCTATTATCCTCAGGCAGGTAAGCCTCTTCGTTAGTGGTGGAGTCACGTGATGGGAACCCAAAGAGCGGGGTTCAACCCCCCTAAACCCTCCCTTTTTGAGGGCTTTACGAAGTTACTTCTGAGGCTGGCTTCATGCTTGTTGTATGCTCCCCTGCCACCACAGGAGACATGGGTCCTCACCTCTGCTCCGCCAATCCCAGCTACGTAGTGACACGCTTTGAGAGGCGCTGCACCTCCTCATGCCTCAGTGAGCCTCATAGAATCATAGAATCATAGAATCTCAGGGTTGGAAGGGACCTCAGGAGCAGGAGCAGCTCAAAGCAGGACCAAACCCAACTAAATCAGCCCAGCCAGGGCTTTGTCAAGCCTGACCTCCCTGGGCCAGAAGCCGGAAGAAACAGGCCCAGCATTCAGAAGCGAGCTCTCCTGCAGAGGGCCAGTCAGGAAATGCTTTTGTGTCCCCATGAAAAGTTTCCGCATAGCCCAAATCAGGGCTCAAACTTTCAATAAAAGCCTCAGGAAGCTTCCGTCGAAACCGATCATTTCCCTATGGATGAAAAAGGGGTTTTTGGGGGTCAGGAAAAAATGGAATGAAAAATGTCAGGCAGCTCCATGATGGGTACAGTGCTGGAGAACATATGGCGGAATGCTCCCCCCACGCTGAATGGGGCCAGACTGATCTGTGGCCTCACTCAGCCCCTGTGCTTCTAGCAGCCTCATCTTTCCCATTCAGCCAAACGAGCTTGGAGACACTGTCCCCGGCTGCCTGTGCTAAGGGGTACAAGGCCAGCTGCCAACTCTGATGAAGAGGAAGGGTCATGCTAGGCTCCAGCCTGATCGCTAGTCTACCCTTCTCCTTCCAAGGAAAAGCAGGAGGGATAGGGGCTGGTAGGGGGAATCAAGCTCCTCCTAGCCCTAGGTGCCAGGAGTCATGTTTCCAGGCTACTCTGAGCAGAGTCAGAGTGTACTGCCCCATGCTACATGAGAGGGCAGCAGAGCGGGGCTGGAAAGAGATTGTGTCCAAAGGTGCAGGAAAACGGGAAGAAGAAAGGAAGGAAGATGGTTGGGGCAATACAATGGCACTACAGGATGATGGAATCAAGGTCTGTAGGGAGAGACTGAAAGCTCATGAAGTGAGAGAATCCAATGGGAGTGAAGGAGCAAGAAAGAGCAGGCAGTTAGAGCTCGAGGGAAGGAAAGGAAATGACAAGATAAGACAGAGCAGAAGGAAAGAGCATAAGGTAAAAGGCCTAAGAACATAAGAACGGCCATCCTGGGTCAGATCAATGGTCCATCCAGCCCAGTGTCCTGTCTGCCGACAATGGCCACTGCCAGGTGCGTCAGACTAGCAAAAGAAATGAGCTAGAGCAGCTGAGAGCGCAACGCTGGGGAGAAATCAAATACCAACGTGTTATAAGAAGGAAGCGGGAACGTTCGTTTGAGCGCACAGACCCAGCATTCGAGTGTGTAATTTCCTTGCACGGTGTCAAGTATCAGGGAGTAGCCGTGTTAGTCTGTATCCACAAAACCAACAAGGAGTCCGGTGGCACCTTAAAGACTAACAGATTTATTTGGGCATAAGCTTTCATGGGTAAAAAACTTCTTCAGATGCACGGAGTGAGGTTTTTTTACCCACGAAAGCTTATGCCCAAATAAATCTGTTAGTCTTTAAGGTGCCACCGGACTCCTTGTGGTTTTGTAATTTCCTTGGCTCTGGTGGATTTCATCTGACTCCAGATGCTGCTATACCATCACTGCCACGGTCGAATTGTCCCTACAGCTCTTATGCTTCGGTACCACATTTAAAAAAAAACAAACAACAACAACAACCCACTCCCTTTGGCATACACCAAATAGCAGCATTAACTTTCTGTTTAATGCCTAAGAGAGGATCACAAATTAATTATCTGGATGATGGGATGGACTGACTGCACCCTCAGCAAGTTGCTGGATGACACTACGCTGGGGGGAGAGGTAGATACGCTGGACAGTAGGGATAGAGTCCAGAGTGACCTAGACAAATTGGAGGATTGGGCCAAAAGAAATCTGATGAGGTTCAACAAGGACAGGTGCAGAGTCCTGCACTTAGGACAGAAGAATCCCCTGCACTGCTACAGGCTGGGACTGACTGGCTAAGCGGCAGTTCTGCAGAAAAGGACCTGGGGATTACAGTGGAAGAGAAGCTGGATTTGAGCCAACAGTGTGCCCTTGTTGCCAAGAAGGCTAACGGCATATTGGGCTGCATTAGTAGGAGCATTGCCAGCAGATCGAGGGACGTGATTATTCCCCTCTATTTGGCACTGGTGAGGCCACATCTGAAATATTGCGTCCAGTTCTCTCTCCCCCCCCAAAGAAGGGATGTGGACAAATTGGAGAGAGTTCAGTGGAGGGCAACAAAATTATTAGGGGGCCTGGGCACATGACTTACGAGGAGAGGCTGAGGGAACTGGGCTTATTTAGTCTGCAGAAGAGAAGAGTGAGGGGGGGATTTGATAGCAGCTTTCAACTACCTGAAGGGGGGTTCCAAAGAGGATGGAGCTCGGCTGTTCTCAGTGGTGGCAGATGACAGAACAAGGAGCAATGAGGGAGGTCTAGGTTGGATATTAGGAAAAACTATTTCACTAGGAGGATGGTGAAGCACTGGAATGGGTTACCTAGGGATGTGGTGGAACCTCCATCCTTAGAGGTTTTTAAGGCCCGGCTTGACAAAGCCCTGGCTGGGATGATTTAGTTAGGGTTGGTCCTGCTTTGAGCAGGAGGTTGGACTAGATGACCTCCTGAGGTCTCTTCCAACCCTAATCTTCTATGATTCTTCTATGATTCTATGAGTCTCCCCGACAGAGGATACACCCTCCCCTTGCAAAGACTCCGTCCTCATGCCGGCTCATCAAAAAGAAGGCACAACCCCACGCTACTTTCCAGGATTTCTTTAACAGCTGCAAAAGCTGAAATGAAAAAGCAGCACCAGAACCTGAGCTCTCCCATCAGCACCAGCAAAGACGGAAGGGGTAGGAAGTCACAGGAAGCAGACAGAATCTATTTAAATTCAAAAACGTATAGAACAATTTGACAGAAGGGGCAACAGCGTTTCTTTAAAACCAATTGTGTGGGAGGGTATTCCTGGCTCAAGGCATTTGACAGCAAGTGTTTAAGAAAAGGGTCTATAGACCACACTGAGGTCTGCCGGTCTAAGCCCTCTCCTTGTTAGTGCAGGGTTCTCTGCAGTGCTTGGGGACATGGTAATTTTGTAGGTCTCAATGTCAAGCAGCGGGGTGTCAGCCGCTTCTTTGGGAAGGGGATGGGGATTGGGGTAGTGGGTCTGAAAGTATGGCCGGTCTAATCCAATTCTTCACCGATAGCCTTCTGAACCAGCTGATGCCCGAAGCTTGCCCACCCAGTCTGTTCAGGGTCACGCCATACATCCCTGCTAGTTCATCAATGCCAGCACTTCCCACTTGTTTGCAGGCCCACCATAAACTGCATTTGTAAGGTGCATTCAGGCTCCCATCCAGGGACATCCTAGCAGGCAGAGGCAGCAAGGGGATGCCTGGCAGCGAGGGCTCTGGAGGTCCCAGGCTGGGAAGGGTGGGGGGGAAGCATCCGTTTGCAGCTGCCTGCAGAACACAATTCCAAGGGAAAGAATGGCCTGTGATTACAATTTGAAGGGATTCTACGTGCTGAAAAGGAACTGATTCGATTGTGCCACAACTTCAGAGTCTGTCAGCAATCAAGGCATTCTCCCCACTACAATCACCGGAGGCAGAGCGTGAGGGAGAGGGAAAAATATAGCCTAGGTGATAGCAAGTTACAGCGGCGGAGCTCATTCTTCAAGAGTAATTTACTATTAGGATCAGCAGCCACTGTGTGAGGGGAGGGAAGGGAGAAAGGCCGTGTGTTTCCAAAATGCTGTAGCAAGAACAAGAAGCCACAAAGACAGACCTCGCCTGGGAAAGCGGAGTTAATGCCTTTGAGTTTGTGGGGGGAGAAGCACCTGATTCGTGAGAATCTGGATTTCTGAGGTTCATTTTGTCACTGATTCCCCCCCCCCCCCCCGTGGTGTCAGGAACGAGGACTTGCAACTGCACCAGCCCAGCCTCCCGGCAGCCTCTGAGCCCCAGCAGGGCCACCTGATTGACTGGCCAAAGAAGTCAGCAAGCCTGCTCTTCAGCCCAACAGCAACACCTGATTTCTGGCTGCTCAACACACGTCTGCAGCTGTGATCTCTCCTCGATCCTGCCCTGATCCTCCCTTCTTCCCAGCCTTGCTTCTGTGCTACCCAATCCTATCCCAGCCCCTCTCCTGCTTGGTTCCTGGCTCAAACTCTGACCACGGTCACTGACTCCTGGTCCAACCCTAGGCCTGACCGCCCATGTCCCGGTTCACTTGGGCAGTAGGCAGCCTACTGAGCCTCAGCCCAGTGCTCCTCACTCAGCGCCCTGCTCCCCCAATCCAGGGTCTGTTCTTTTAACTGCAGCCAGGCTGCCGCGCTCTGCTGCTTGTGCCGCATCACACTGGCCCACACCCACAGCCAGCCACGCAGATCAGATCCGTGTCCCAGGATCCCTTTCCCAGCCTCCTTGGACAGACACTCAGTGCACACGGTCCACGTGAAGTTCTGGCCTTCCGGGAGCTTTGCCGTTGATTTCAGTGGGGCCAGGATTTCCCCCTCTGTCTCCGCTTTGCAGCGTAAGCTGAAGGATCCTGGGACTCACCACCCCCCTTAACCTGAGACTTCAAGAAAAGCCAGCAGGTACTCAAGTGCCGCCTTAGCACCATATTACACAGACCATGGATCTAACTGTGGGCACTTTAATAACACAGCCACGGCCAGGACAGAACCAAAGGGGCAGGTTCACGTATCCCCCTCATGTTACCTCCACTGCATACCCCAGCATTAACAGGGGAGTACAAAGACCTACCATTAAGCACACCCAGATGGGAGGGCTATGGAACAGATTAAGCAGAGCTGCCTTCCACTAACCATACAGAAACATAGAATCATAGACTATCAGGGTTGGAAGGGACCTCAGGAGGTATCTAGTCCAACCCCCTGCTCAAAGCAGGACCAATCCCCAGACAGATTTTTACCCCAGTTCCCTAAATGGCCCCTTCAAGGATTGAACTCACAACCCTGGGTTGCGCAACCTAAACCCATCTGAGCGCCGGCCTGGCCCAGGCCCAGAGCCCCCAGATTTTCAGCAGCATTAGCGTGGCTTGGAGTGCACCTGGCTGTTTGCACCCAATTTATACAGCTGGAAACTAAACCCTGGAAGAAGATTTGGACTCCTGGGTCAGTAAAGGAGTTTAATTTATTTTACGGAGAAAAGCACAGTGCCAGAACTTGGAGTGATTTGCTTTGCCACAAGCTACATCCAGCCACTAATCACAAAACTGAGCCACCAGCGTGTTCAGAGCAGAGAGACGGAGCGTGCAAATTATTTTATAATTTATGGAGAAACGCTGCATGAAAGTGACTTTTACAGCATCTGCTCTCCTGCAGCAGCCGTGGCTTTCAGCACTCTGTAGTGGAAGGAGTGGAGAAGACAATGGCTTAGCTGTCTAAGCAATGGGTAGAAAACACTTCAGACTCCCAAGAAACCAGCAGGGATGATTCAATCCACCTTTTCTGGAAAGGGTTTCATGCAGATTGCTCAGTATGGTTCTTACAAGCGAGACTTTAAAATAACCAACACCTCCAGGCTGTCTGCTCCGAGGGGGCAGGAAAGATCCCCTGGCACTTTCCATACAAGGGTCCTTGATGATGCCTCCCACCCCACCCACCTTAGCAAGTGCATACTGTTGCACAACAGGGAGGTTGTCACCCAGAAGTGGCTGCATTTCAGGTCTGCTGGGGTTCTTTTGTTTGCAAAGCACTTCAAGAGAATCCTACATGAAAAGGCACCCTATAAATATACAATTTTGTTGTATGTATATTTTATCACACACACAGGCAGGAGTGAGTCAGCAGCAGTGACAGATTTTCCAAGGTGAAGTTACTCTGACAGCAAGAGGCAGAGACACAGTTAAGTTCCCTGCTCTAAGTGGGTTCCCATCCAAACCCCAGTCTCTGTGCTAGGCAGGCAGGCCTGGCTTTCAATCAGGCAGAAAGTTCACTTCTCAGAGGAGGAGCATTCATTCACTCAAGGGAAAGTCAGCAGGATCCCCAACAGGATAACGCAGCTGACATTGTTTAGAGTCCTGAGCAACGGCAGCAGCAACCGGCTTGGCCGACATAGGCAGCACAGAGCTTGCAGCTGGCTGGCTCTGCCCTCGTCAGCCAGCATCAGCGCAGTCAGCTAAAAGGGCAGGGGACATTTGGAGCACGGGAGGAGGCAGGAAATTCTATCCCTGCTCCACAAAATCCAGCGGAAATGCACAAGAACTCACGCGGCACAATCCCCACCGCAGGCTGCCGATTTCACAGCCAGTCCACACACGCACAGGCCAGCTCCCAGCCTTTGTAACAAAGTTATTCAGCAGAATCGGCTTACACAGACACACACCCTCTGGTCCAATTCCCTGACAGCTAACAGGGGTACTGTGCTTGGGAGAAGCTCAGCTATTTAGTCTCACCCGTCTGCACCTGGTTGTCCAGCCTTATCCAACAAGGAACGCTTCACAGACACAGACAACCCCTTAAACGCTTCAGCCACCCCAGGCTTCACGCCCAGGAAGGATGGACAGTGGCAGGAGATATGAGCTGTAGCTTTATCTATCATTGGGACCATCACTTTAATCAAATGAGGGGCTTCAGCCCCCTGCTCCAGCAGTGAGGTTGTGCTCAGAACAAAGAATTGAAGAGCACAATACCAGCAAGAAACAATCCAACACCTTTACTCCGAGTAGCAATGGTATTTAATAAGCTAAACAGGATCACCCACACACTGCAATATAGCGAAGGAGAGCGCGCATACAGAACGTACTTGCATTACTCACATCAACCCTTACGGGGAAACCCGACATGTCAATCATCTTCATTGTCATTGTTCTCACCACCACCAGCAGTTGGCATCCTCGTTTATCCCACCGCACACAGGCCAGGGTAGTATCTTGTGTGTGTCAGGCTGACACCGCCTCCCCCAACCCGGATCTTACGCATATTTATGATGATTTCAGCCCTTTTCCCTTATTTAACTTCCACACCCCCATATCTTTGGGGATACTCGGTTACTGACTCACCTATTCACCTCTCTTATCAGCCTTTACCTCAATTAGTTACCATGGTATTTCTGTGGTTAATTGTGCCAGTTTCCATTGTAATTATCCCCTAAACGTATCCTAAGATATCAATCACCTTTGTACTGCAGTGTTCAATTATGTGACTTAATGGCAATCACCTATTAGCTCCTTATAGCAAGCTACTCACATCAAACTGGGCTTTCGTTCTGCTCAGCACCCCATCAGACGGGCCTTGGGCCTGCTAGTTGTCACTCACATCACAGCACTGAGAAACTTTTCTTACCCCATCTCTATATGCGTGCAAGTGTGACCCCCAAAACCCCTTTCTGGCTCCCACCATAGTATTGTCAGAACGTTTAGCCAAACAGTGTCATGTAAGGTGTCGTTTGAAAAACTAGCACCACGCGGGTGATGAATATCATTGCATGATGTGCATACGGGGTGTGTATCAAGAGCTACGCTACGGGCACGTGCGGCAAATATCGGTGTTGGGGGCAGCTGATACACAAGCCTGCCCTCGCCAAAGGAAAGTGTATTTACCTGTCGGCATGGGTCAAAGCTAGCAGGCGGATGAGAAAACAGCACGGCTTGATTGTAAGCAACGGACAGTTGCATCTAAAGTAAACAAAGTGATCAAGCCAATCGTAAAAGTGAACGGACCAGTGGCTGCAGAAGGGGCTCTGCACCTGCACCCCAGAGAACAAGCGGCAGGAGAGAGGAACTTTGTCTGGACTTGCTTTTCAAAGAAGACAGTCCCAAGGTTTTCTGGGCTAGCCAAGGGACTCCTTGGTTATCCAGCACTTAAGGAACAAAAGAGGCCAGTGCTCTTGAGACATGGATCCCGTAACCATGTGGGTTGAAGACTGTAGGTGAGAAACTGCCCGAGACCAGGACTGTCATCTGTTAAATGTGAGACAATAGAAACAGTTTTATTTTATTTGGAACCGTTTTCTGTTATCTCTGCTCAGCGTCAATTAAATCTCTGTTCTTTTAGTAATAAACATAGGCTTGGTTTCTTACAACTTTCTCTCAGTGCTGCTATGCCTCAGCGAGGTGTGTCTCCTCAGCGGAGCCAGCAGGCTGGTGTGGCTTCTGGCTCTTTGGAGACAGCGAACTCGGTAATTGCTGCGAGGGTTCAGTGATAGGGGCTGGCTATCGCAGAGGAATGCTCCTCCAGGAACTGAGGTTCACCGTATGTTACCTGCCAGGCAAGGTTAAGACTGGCAGAGTCCCAGGGAGTTTACTGGGGAGGCGGACAGAGTAGCGTGGCAGGGAGCTGACACACAATTTAAGCTCCAGCAAAGCTCTCCAGCTGAGGCAGAGGGGTAACAATTACACTGTTCTGGGTGCCCAAAGAAAGCATCACAGAAAGCAGTGCTGAGCTTGCACCTGTCTGCTGACCCCACGGATCACTATGCAGACCCCACTGGCACAGCTTGTGGATTGGCTAGCATTACCTAGCGGTTAAGGCGGGGACTGGGAATAGAGATCGCTGGGCTCCCTTTTCAGCTCTGCCATGGATTCATGGCAAAACTGGGCAAGCCAGAATTTAGAGCCCTGGTTTTTCCCATCAGTAAGGAGGGGGATATTACTTCCCTGCTGCCTTGCAGGGGCATTGGAAGGTATAATTAAAAGCACCAGATCAGTGCAGAGTCTGAGTCATGCTGAACCCCTTGGCTGGGCTCCCTCCATCAGGGCGAGGCCGCTAGGAACATGCTTTTGGGAAGGACGCGGTCAAAGTGCCACTCGCTCCCCAATCTAATTTCCAGTGCAGGGGTCAGGTTAAGGGAATGAGATCCTGACGACATTGGCTTCAGCCAGAGTTCAAGCTTCCCCATTGAAAGGGGGTAGCTACCATCTAGTGGGCTGAGTATAGTGGGGTGGGAATCATGAAGCCTGGCTTCTTTTCCTAGCTCTCCCACTGATGCACGCAGTGGCCTTGGAAAAGTCTCTTCCTCTCCCCATGCCTTAGTTTCCCTCCTCCATAAAACAGAATGACACCTCCCTCCCTTTGTGACGCACTGCCACAGTATAAATAGTAACACTTCAACAGCAGCCTGGAGCCCCTCCCGATAGTCCAGCCTGGAGCCTGTTGAGGGATGGGCGGAAGGCGACCCCTGTCCCCTGAGATTGAAGGGATCTGATCTTGCATTGCTTGTACAGCTCTGCTCTGGGGCTGTCTCACTGATCTATGGCCTGTGCAGTCTCAAATGAAACAGCGGGGGTGCAGGTTTGTTTGTTAAATAAAAAACAGACCTTTTTACTTTATATCCCCCTTCAGAGAGTGGAAGCCGAATTATTTATTCCTCATCCGACAGAGCTTAAATCCCAAGTTACTGCAAATCTCTGCCAGGCCAGACACTGGGAATAAATTCTTATTCCCAGAGGTGCCAGCTCCATTACCAGAATATGGGGAGGCTGGTGGGGGATAGTCTATGGGGGATAGACTAAACCCTGCAGTCCGTGCCACTGCATCCTGGACCAACGAACCGTCCCAAGAGAGGGAGGGCATGAGATCTCGGTAAAAAGCTGGCTTCTCCCAGCCCCACGGGCCTTTGAAAGAGCAAATGCCAATTTCCAACTAACTAGAGGACATGTCACCACACTGAAAGGAAGGGGCGGAGGAAGGGAAGAAGAGACTTTTCTTTGTTTCTTACACTCACTAAGAGAGGAGCCGTTCAAATGATTGCGCTCTGCTTGGAGAGGTAGTAGCGGGAGTGAGCTCATGGGGTACCAACAGATGGAGCCTTCCGGCAATTAAGTAATCAAAGTACTTTTCTGCAGAAAAGGACCTGGGGATTACAGTGGATGAGAAGCTGGATACGAGTCAGCAGTGTGCCCTCGTTGCCAAGAAGGCCAATGGTATATTGGGCTGAATTCGTAGAAGCATTGCCAGCAGATCATGGGACGTGATTATTCCCCTCTATCCTGCACTGGTGAGGCCACACCTGGAGTACTGCATCCAGTTTTGGTCCCCCCCACTACAGAAAGGATGTGGACAAATTGGAGAGAGACCAGCGGAGGGCAACGAAAATGATTAAGGGGCTGGGGCACATGACTTACGAGGAGAGGCTGAGGGAAATGGGCTTATTTAGTCTGCAGAAGAGAAGAGTGAGGGGGGATTTGATAGCAGCCTTCAATTATCTGAAGGGGGGTTCCAAAGAGCATGGAGCTTGGCTGTTCTCAGTGGTGGCAGATGACAGAACAAGGAGCAATGGTCTCAAGTTGCAGTGGGGGAGGTCTAGGTTGGATAATAGGAAACAGTATTTCATTAGGAGGGTGGTGAAGCACTGGAATGGGTTACCTAGGGAGGTGGTGGAATCTCCATCCTTAGAGGTTTTTAAGGCCCGGCTTGACAAAGCCCTGGCTGGGATGATTTAGTTGGTGTTGGTCCTGCTTTGAGCAGGGGATTGGACTAGATGACCTCCTGAGGTCTCTTCCAACCCTGATCTTCTATGATTCTGTGATAAAGACCATGTATCTGGGGCTCCCAGAAAAGAGGTTTGTTCTCATTGATTTTAAGGGCAGAAGAGACCATTCTGATCATCTAATCTGACCTCCCACATTACCCAGGCAACAAAACTCCACCCTCTGATGTGTGCCTTATTTCTAGCCTGAATTTGTCTAACCTCAGCTCCCAGCCGTAGGATCTTATCATCCCTTTATCTGCTAAATTAGAGCATTCTCAAAGCATCCGGTCAGTTTCAGGTTCCGTTCCAAACAAAGGAGGTTCTGCTCATTCAAAAGCTATTTCCCCACAAGCTTTCCAAACAGAGCTGTGCCATCGGAACCAGCCCCAAGAATGCACCCCTCTCCCCTCCCATTACTTCCATTGGGAGGGCTTGAAATGCAGCCAAGAAAAGAGGCTCCAAGCGTGGATCTATTCTGAACAAAACTCAGCTGTGCCGAGTACCATTCCTGGGAAGGAGAAGAGAACAATCTGCCAAAAAGGACAGCAAAAGTCGTCTGCCCCAGACAGGTGATAGGTTTCTAGAAAAGCCCCATAACTTTAGAGACACCGATAATGATGGGACAAAAAAAAAAAAAAGAGGATTTTCTTCAGCTCTGGACCTATCCAACTGTATAAAGCCACAACCGCTCTTCTGTCTAGCAGACAGCAGGATAACAAGATCTCACTGCTGGAAGCTGAAGCTAGACAAATTCAGACTGGAAATAACAGTGAGGGTAGTTAATCACTGGAACAATTACCAAGGGCTGTGATGGATTCTCCATCAAGGACTATTTTTAAATCGAGATTAAGATAAGCTCTAGTTCAAACAGGAATTATTTTGGGGAAATTCTATGGCCAGTATTATACTGGTGGTCAGACTAGATCACAGTGGAATCTAGGCACATATGGGGAAAGGCAAGATATGTAATGGAAGATTTTCAGAGGCATCTAAAGAATTCAGGATAAGTTCTATTTACTTAGGGGATTTCGCTGCACAAATCTCATTAACATGCTTTTGAGAACTCTCTCTCAAAGCCTAGAAGTTACAAAAGCCAATGCATCACTTGCTACAGACCTAGGCTTTTTGCACTTAGTTGTCTAGCACACCCTGTAATGTTTCAAAATACCCAAAGTCACCCCCCCATGGCCAACAGATCCAGCTTTGAGGCAATTTTTGGTATTGCGTCATGTTTGACAGGTGCAGTCCTATCATATCAAGCTACCATACAGGAGACAAATGGGATCTTCATTACGTCAGAGTGAGGAGCTCAGATCACTTGGGCATTAGCTCTACCAATCACTCCACTTCCCAACCATCACGCATATCTGAAAATCTCCAGACCTCAATCACTCTGCAAATCTTCCCCTCTCATTATTGGCCTAGGCCGTATCCCCTTCCATATGTGCCTTGAATTATGAGGGAGACAGCCAGGGATATGCAGTGTATGTGTCAAACAGCAGCTGCTTTTCCCAAAAGCCATAAAGTCAAGAAAACGGTGCTTTTCCAAAACAGAGAGGAAAAAAAATCTATACATAGAAATGTAGCGGAGGGAGATCCTGGGAATTACCGACCCAAGAGCCCAGCTGCAGTGGAGTGAAAACCAATGCAGAGTCTAATTAAGGGTCAGACTAGTACAGAACTCCGATAAGTATAATCTGATCAAGTCAAGCCTGCACAGTTTCAATAAGGGGAAAAAATTATGCCTCTAACCTGTTAAAGTTATTTGAAAAAGTTAATAAAAATAAAGGTGACCCAGTGGGAATAATTTAGGTGGATTTTCAGAGAATTTATGACAAAGTTGCCTCATAAGAGATTAAGGAAAATAAATACTCAACGTGTAAAGGGCAAAGTCATGTCAAGGATTAATATTTGCTAAGCAAAAGGACACAAAGAATACTTCCTAAATTAGAGAGAGAGGTTAACAGGGGCTGCCTGAATTAGTGATTTGCTTGAAGACATGGACAGTGAGCTGCAGGAGACTAGGTCATCCTGGTTAGCAAAGACTATAAAGAGTTTGAGAATCTCCAGATGGATTTACAACAGAATGGGGGAAACAGGATGTGGAATTCAGTTTGAATAAGTAAGGCTAATACACCCTGGCAAAGCAAATAAACTTCTCACGATGGATCTGGAACTCACATGGCCTTATCAAGCTCCATTTAGGAGCCATCAGCGCTCCATGAAGATGTATGTTCTGTGGGTCTCATTACTTTAGAAGCAGGTAGGATATTTTTGGTATATTTTCAACAAAAAGGGAGATACTGAACAGTGATGATGCTCTTCCGTAGACCTAACATTTAGTCGTTTCACCTTTGACAATGCTGGATGGATGGATATGGAGATACTTAGTTAAAATGAGAGATATTAGTAACTCAGAATATTCAGCCAGCAGAGAAGAGCCAGATGAATCAATGGAAGAGTTCAAGGTAGTAACCCAAGACAGTGAAATCTGATCAAGGAGCACGTTCTGACTACAGCTGAGATCTGAGCACAAGGATGACTGGAGAAGAGTAGTGCCTGAGGCACTAAGAAGGAAGCACTGAGAGGCACAATACTGCACAAAGTCTGATCGGGTGCAGGTAGACCGTATCTTGTGGCATGGCAACATCATTTGTGTGACGTTGCACTCTATATGATTTTATGAAAGTATGCTGACGAGTGTGAATATAATGTAACTAAAATATGCTTCATTCAAAAGGTCTCTTGTAAGGTATCATTACAAAGCTTATAATCTACTGAGTGTGGTCATCCTATTTGTATAAATGTATCACTCTTGTATCTGAAACTAGAAATATAAAATATAACTCTGAGGGCCTATTGTAATTATTCAAAGTGTGGGCCATTAATGATGGTTTGGAATCTTAATGGCTCCCATCAACCAGAACAATTGACTGTGGATGGCTCTGTTTGCAGGCAGGCCTTCCTGTGAGTCAGGCTGGGAGGAATGAAGGCTTGGGGTCTCACAGGACATGTGACCATGTCACCTGGTACTGAAATCCATCTGAAACCTGGTGCTTTTCCATTTAGAAGGGCGGGTGTGGACCCAGAGAGACAAAAGATTCCTGCCTTGTGCCAAAGCCATATAAGGGGGTGGAAAAGAACAAAGGAGGCTGCAATCATGAGACATCCCCTAGCTACCACCTGAGCTGGAACAAGGGCTGTACCAGGGGAAAGGATTGTGCCCAGACTAGGAAGGCATCCAGTCTGTGAAAGAAACTTATTGAAACATCTCTGAGGGTGAGATTTTATCTGTAGTCAGTTTTATTACTGTATTAGGCTTAGACTCGCGTGTTTTGTTTTATTTTACTTGGTAATTCACTTTGTTCTGTCTGTTATTACTTAGAACCACTTAAATCCTACTTTTTGTATTTAATAAAATCACTTTTTACTTATTAATTAACCCAGAGTATGTATTAAAACCTGGGGGGAGGGGGCAAACAGCTGTGCATCTCTCTCTATCAGTGTTATAGAGGGCAAACTATTTATGAGTTTACCCTGCATAAGCTTTATACAGGGTAAAACAGATTTATTTGGGGTTTGGACCCCGTTGGGAGTTGGGCATCTGAGTGTTAGAGACAGGAACACTTCTTAAGCTGCTTTCAATTAAGCCTTCAGCTGTTAGGGGACATGGTTCAGACCTGGGTCTTGGTTTGCAGCAGGCTAGTGGGTCTGGCTCAAACCAGGCAGGGTACTGAAGTCCCAAGTTGCCAGGGCAGGAAAGCAGGGGCAGAAGTAGTCTTGGCTCATCAGTTGGCAGCCCCAAGGGGGTTTCTGTGATCCAACCCGTCACAATTTTCTCTAGCCCCCCACCCCACCCCCACACACACACACCCCACTGCACATCTCATTGGGCTCCCAGCATGAGCACAGTCTGAGGACAACACAAGCTAGACTGTTTCTTTTAAGACATACGATCACACAAACCACACGCAGCCAACCACAGCAATCAGACATTTGTTCTAAGGGCACCTATAAGGCGAAGATGGAATGGATGCCCTCATCGGCCCACACGTTCTGCTGTTAGCGTGGTCAGACCTTCAATAGCATCACTTCGTAACAAGAGCAATACAGTGCAGCACACGCTACTGGAGGGGAGCTCTTTGGTCAGCGCACTCTAACCATTCATTTCCTGGTGACCTCTAGACAGTTTGTTGTACCACCTCTCCTGGCACGTCCAATGGCTATATACTTTGTCCTTCTCGCCCAGCGTCACCGGCACCCCCAGACAATCTGCCTCCAAGGAGGTGTGCATTTAACCCTGTGGCCAGGCTTCAGACAGAGGGACACATAACCGGGCTCTGGCTATTAGGACCATCATACACACAAACTCCCTGCACTGAGTCAGATGGGGAGAGCTCTGCAGCACACCCCGAGGGACATGCATGCTCCTCCAAGTCATCAAGGGAAGGTTCAGTGCCCAGGAGTGACATGAGCTTGTCTGAACATTAAGAGCAAGTCTATGAAGCTACCTGTAGATCACCTGCCACTCCGTCCCAGCCCCTGTGTGATAGGCATACAGTGTGCTAAGACTTTAAAGAAGAATCGCTGTTTCCAGCAGTGGTTCCCATAGATGCTTCACACCCAGGGGGACTAAGGAAAACAGCACTAACATGCTGATTCAAAGTGTGTATTCTCTTTGCTGGAGGGGAAGGACAAGGTATTTGGGGCACATTAGCATCGGATCTGTGTGTGTACTGCCTCATTTTTCAGCCTATTTAGAATGCAATCCTGGCTGCCTCTGGACAAATATTTGACATACACTTTTTTCTTGGCCTGACGGCTCATGCAAGCAAATTCAATTTAAGGGAAGTTGGTTCAGTGCTTTTCATTAACAATACCCCAAGAAAAAAAAAATGTAATTCCCAAGACTAAGGAAAAAAAACTTTTCATCATGAGAAACAAACGCAGAGTGAATCAATCAAATCTGGTTCTCCCATGACATGAGAGGATGCATCATTGAGCAACACTGATCGCTCCGAGTTGGTGATTTCTTGCCTCACCTGCTCTACGGCAGCCCTGCAGAGAGACTGGGTGCCCAGGGGCAACTGAAAAGGCTGCCAAACATCCCATGTATACTTGCACCACTTACACAAATGCAATGCAATTCAGAGCAAAACGGCCTTTTGCCAACTTAAGGAGAACACAATCAACACTCTTGGATCTTGGATTATTTTCCCTGTTCATTTAGTGTTGGAAGATGCGAGGCTGACAGCCCTCCAGACTCAAACCCTCTCTTTCTGCAAAGAAGGTTTCGGGGGCTCAGATTTTGAAAAGAAACTTAAGGGCATTCACCACCTAATGGAATTAGGTATTTCTAGAGTGCTCTTCATCACAATGCATGAAGGTTGGATTGTCAAAGGCAAATACAGAAGCCGAGTGCCTAACTCGAATTGCAACGCATTGAGAGCTGGGCATCTAACCTCCTTCAGTTTCTTTGCAAAACTCCAGCCCTCCTGCATCACAGTGCAGGGAGCTCTAGAAATACATAACAAAGAACTGGGACAGCATATTACACAAACACACGCACGCCTGGACCAATCAATACACCTAATTCCTTCAAAGGAATCATCTTCCAGGCTGAGAGCAGAGTTTCCATATGTCTCCATGGCCCAATTCAGTCCATGGGGCCAGGGACCATTTCATACCTAGACCGGTGACAATTTGGAAGTGCCATCCTTTGGACGTCAGCCATGCTTTGGCATTTGGTAGCTGGATCGTGACATCTAACATCTGCCCTGAGCCTTTAGTTGCCTTTGTGGTCACAGGCCCATCTGCACTGGACTAGTCATAATGCAAGGCGAGGCTGGGTTACTTTGAGCGGGGAAATAGACGATTTTCTGTTTTAAGCCCAAGTATTTAAAATAAATCCCAGATGTTGAGAGCCTGGTTTATGTTACAACAGGAGAGGTGCATTAGTACACAGCATCCTACAGCGCAGGGTGGGCGTGGAAAGAGCCAATAGCACATCGGCCCTGACTTAATGGCAACACAAGATGCTGCTGTCAGGAACATGCCAGCGGTACTCTGGGAGAGCGGTGCTCAGATTGGACCATGCTAGGATACGGCAGACTCCTAGCACCTCCCCAGCCAGTCACTCTCTGCCACGGTGAGAGGCACTAGCATAACCAAAGGGAAGAGGCTTTGGATTCCCCTTCAGTGGCGCCTTTTCAGGTAGGACCAAACATGGTACGGCTGCTTAAATCTGTGCTTCTGCGTAAGTCTGGCATCTCCTCCTCCCCAGGTGCAGCCAGGGAAGCCCCTTCAAATGGGATTTCTCCCCACTGGGTTTTTCCTCCCGTACAAATCTATTTCAAGAGAAGGAAAGATAGAGCATTTCCAGCCTGTCTGAGGTTTTATTCGGAGAAAGCTCTGGCTCAGAAATAATTGCCGTTTGCTATAATTGGAGAGATGCAGGAAGGGAGCAGATACAAGTGGAGTCTGGTGCAATTTTGGGAGATTTGTTACGCTTAGCTCACTTCTATCAATTTCAGCAGCTCAGACGCTTATGACCTGTTGCTCACCTTATTGTGAAAATAGCTTTTATTTACTGCACTTCCATTAAAAGATGAAATCCATGCACAGGGTTCACAGGGCAGAAAATCACAGTTTACGTCTCAGCTTATCTCCCTTCAGCGGCCTCAGCTCATTTTAACTCTGGCTCAACCCCAGCTGCTGTTAAAGAACCACTTCAGAGCACTCTTTGGAGTGGCAGAGCCCCAGAACGAGCGTGAGTCCATGGGGATGGGGTGCATTTAAAGCAAGGTCCCATGGCATGGGCTAGCTCTAAGTAGAGGAGATGACCATGATGCATGTGGGCTCCATGTCCCTCTGGCAAGTAGTATCTCAGTAGCGGGTAGGGATGTGCCATCAATACTTTAAGGCAGGGGTGGGCAAACACCTGTCCCTTCAGATGTTTTAATCTGGCCCTTGAGCTCCCGCCGGGGAGCAGGGTCTGGGGCTTGTCCCACTCCAGCCAGGGAGTGGGGTCAGGAACCTGCCCCGCTATGAGCATGCCATGGCTCCGTGCGCGGCTCCCGGAAACAGCAGCATGTTCCCCTCCGGCTCCTATGCGTAGGGGCAGCCAGGGGGCTCTGCATACTTCTACCGCCCCAAGTGCTGCCCCCGCAGCTCCCATTGGCCGGGAACCATGGCCAATGGGAGCTGCAGGGGTGGCACCTGCGGGCAGGGCAGCGCGCAGAGCCACCTGGCCGTGCCTCCGCGTAGGAGCTGGAGGGGGGACATGCCGCTGCTTCCGGGAGCTGCTTGAGGTAAGCGCCACCTGGAGCCTGCACCCCTGACCCCCTCCCACGCTCCAACCCCTTGCCCCAGCCCTGATCCCCCTCCTGCCCTTGGTCCCAGCCTGGAGCACACACACCCCACAACCCCACCGCCTCATCCCCAGCCCCATCCCACAGCCAGAGCCCTCAACCCTCCCCCTGCACCCCAACCCCCTCCCACCTCCTGAACTCCTAATTTCTGGCCCCACCCCAGAGCCCACTCCCCCAGCCAGAGCCTTCACCCCCTCCCATACCCCAACCCCCAATTTCGTGGGCATTCATGGCCCGCCATACAATTTCCATACCCAGATATGGCCCTCGGGCCAAAACGTTTGCCCACCCCTGCTTTAAGGGGATCCCCCAAAACCTCTCCCACATGCTCACAGACAGAAGGGTGGGGGACTGGGACATACTTTACGTCCTTCCCTGGAACACATTTTAAATTCCTGCAATTTCATGCAACCTGGACCATGCTAAAGGAGGAGAAGTGTTGCCCTCCAGCTGTATTTAAGGAGACCTAGAGGGGACGTTCTCTCTGGCAGGGGTGATTTAGCAGTATTCCAAGGGAGAGACCCCCTCTGAGGCAGGATTTTAACAGTTCCCCCTCCAGCACTTCCAGGGGTGTGTTGGGAGAGGCGTCAACATGCCAGCTTCCAGCCCCAGGTTTGTGCCCCAGAGAGAATGGTATGAATGAGGAAGGGGAGTCAGGGTAGGAGGAAAGAGACAGAGCACTAAGATAGCCCCCATAGCAAAGGGGATAGAGCAAGAGGTTCCTGGCTCCCTTTGCAGAAGCTAGGGGAGGGGGGGAGAGTACAGAAAGAAATGGGAGAAATCCAAGTTGCAGGGAGAGCTGCTATGCTGCAAAACACAAGGGAAGAAGCGGGAGCCCCGCGGATTGAAACCGGACAGTGCAGTGGAGAACATAGGACAGGGAAGAATCCTACCCCGGGCTCCACAGAGGGATGCGATGCTAGGGAGGGTCTCTGCGTCTCCAGTTCCTAGAGGCTCCAGGAGTGGCCACTCTCCAGGGGTCACCCTGCAATGGCTCAGCAGAGCTTCTGTGGCTCAGCACAGAGCCGAGGAGCATTTATACAAAGCAGGCTTTGTGACCCCACTCCTCCCTTCTGCACTCGGGCCCTGCCTTTCCCAGAGCTATAGCAGCCGCACAGGCCTCACTCCAGCGCGTCGGGCGAGAAGGAAACAAGCAGAGACTCGGTGCAGTTGTCTCTCCGTCTGCCGGCTCTCGCCGCTCAGTGACGCGACGCTGCGAGCCGCATTAACCTCCATGTCAGGGACAGAGGCCCTGAGCACAAGCATCAGGCGTTCTCCTGGCCCTTCTGAGAGAGGCCATTTAATGCCAGACCCGCTGACTCCAAGGACAGTTGGAGATGGGTTCCCACTGCCAATGTGGAGTTGCTAAGGTTACTTACTCAGCTGCCTAATTAGAGAAGCCATCTCTCTAGCAAAGATCAGGAAGAGAGGAGAAAAAAAAAAAAACGTTAAAAAAAAATGCAGACAATTTGTACGGCGCTAAGGCCAGAAACCGTCGCCTAATGGGGCTGCGTGTTGGAGCAATTATAACTCTGTAGCAACACCCTGTCCCCTCTTGCCCGGAGAACGGCACACAGAGGGAGATGAGGTTGTTAGACAGGAGAGTGGGGAGCAGCAGCAGCCGTCTCAGTTAGGAAGCAGCGAGTCCTGGTTTATACAGGCCATTTAAACCCCCCTCGGTCCTGTAAGAGCCTTGCCCCGGGTTTAGCACCATTCCCTTCCCCCAGCTCATTTAACGGTCACCGCCCCTTCTATCACAAGAGAATGAAAGGGTTCCAACATCACCCCAATCAGGGCAGGCACTTGGACAGCACTTCTCTGTAGCTCCTTGGTAACCAAGCTCCTCTAAACGCTGTATGGCACAAGCCTCTCCATGCCCTGGTGAAGATAAGTAGATCTTAACCTTGTTTTATACCAGGGGTAACAGAGGTACAAAGATCGAGTGAGCTGCCCAAGGTCCAGGAATAGAATCCAAGAACGACTCAATCACAGCTCTAACCACTACAGAGCACTCCCTAGACTGTGGGGCGGATAAGGAGAGCACGGCTGACTCTAGAATTGGATACATGCTCAGCATGAGATCATTGAAATGTAGGACTGGACGGGATCTTCAGAGACCAACTAGCCCAACCCCCCTGCGCTGAGGCAGGACCAAGTACAGCTAAACCATCCCTGACAGGTGTGTGTCTAACCGGTTCTTAAAAACCTCCAATGATGGGGTTCCTGCAAACTGAGTTGAAAGCCTGTTCCAGAGCTAACTACCCTAATAGTTTAATAGTTTTTCCTAATATCTAACCTAAATCTCCCTTGCTTCAAACTAAGCAGGTTACTTCTTGTCCTACCTTCAGTGGACATGGAGAACAGCGGATCTTCGTCCTCTTTATAACTCAACATATTTGAAGACTTATGCAGGGCCCCGCCCCCTCACTCTTCTTTTCTCAAGACTGAACACGCCCAGTTTTTCTAACCTTTCCTTATAGGTCAGGTTCTCTAAACCTATCATCATTTCTGTTACTGTCCTCTGGACTCTCTTCAATTTGTCCACCTCTTTTTAAAGTGTGGCATCTGGGGAGCCACTAGGGGATGGTTGCATAGCTTTATGGCTCCCTTCCCCAACTCCTTCTAAAGTGACCTGCCCAAAACCGGACACAGTCTTCCAGCCGAGGCCTCAACAGTACCAAGTAGAATGGGACAATTACCTCCCGTGTCTTTCCTATGACACTCCAGTTAATACACGTCAAAGTGACATGAGCCGTTTTCACACCTGCATCAAAATGCTGACATGATCCAGTTTGTGATCCATAATAGCCCCCCGATTCTTTTCAGCAGCACTACCACTTAACCAGTTATTCCCCATTTTGTAGTTGTGCATTTGACTTTTCCTCCCTAAACGCAGTTCTTTGCACTTGTCTTTACTCGATTTCTTCTTGCGGATTTCAGACCAATTCTCCAATATATCAAGGTCGTTTTGAATTCTAATCCTATCCTCCAAAGCGCTAGCAGCCCCTCCCAGCTTGGTGTCATTCGCACCCCTTACAAAGAAACTGGGCACCACGGTGGAGAATTCAGAGATCCACTGAAGAAACAAGACCAGCTGAGGCTGCTGCCTTGCACAACAAAGAGGGAATGCACAGAAACACCCCCTCCAAGTTGGTGTTGATCTGCACATGATGGTTAGACAATCCTTTTCCTGGAGCAGCTTTTCACAAAAAAGGCCTCCCGCTCCAGCTTGTGGAACTGAGAAGTAGGGGAAGGGAGAAGAACCTATCTTTGAAAAGCATTGGCAGGACCGACTCCAACGCTAGGCCATGAAGTCCACTAGGTCAGGCCAACGTAACTCATGAGACAGTGTCTCATTCCACCACACCAATTACTTACATCTGGCAGTGTTATAGGGTAGGACCTGAGCAGCGCAGTATGAGGTTTCAAGACTGGGCCACCAGGAGGTGGAGAAGGAGGGGTCAGGAAGACGTTCACATTGCCCATGGACAGGACTCTGAGCGGAGAAGTCTACTCTGTTGCTATTCCGAGGTGACAGCAGTGCCAATGTATAGCTCTATTTTAAAAAGGTAGAGAGCAGCAAGAGAAAGAGCAGCATAAATCGCAGAGAGAGAGAACCCCAGAAATCAAACAATCATCTCAGTGTCTCCATCACACTCCCACCACGCTCCCATCCCCTCAGGGACTTGTCAGACTGGCATGGTAAAGCATATGCTCAGCACCTGAAATAGAGAAAGCACTCTTAAATAAACTTGGAATCTAGACGTTGCAGGGAGACAAAGGTAGGGCTGGGGGAGGCATCTTTTCTCTAGCAGGAACTGCCTGACAGTTCGTCTGCTGCCGTCAGAGGCTCATGGCCTTGTCACTCACGTCTCCACAGCCCCCTCAGAGATAGAAATAGATTTATTTTTAATTATAGGGTGCAAACTCAAAGCTGTCTGGGCATCTAACAAAGTCCAAAGAAAAGAAAACCAGAACTTAACGGGTCGGGGGGGGGAGGGGAGAAGAGATACAAGTCAGCACAGCCCAATGATAGAGGTCTATAAAATCATGACTGGTGTGGAGAAAGTGTTATTTACACCTTCTCATAAACACAAGAACTAGGGGTCACCAAATGAAATTAATAGGCAGCAGGTTTAAAACAAACAAAAGGAAGTATTTCTTCACACAATGCACAGTCAACCTGTGGAACTCTTTGCCAGAGGATGTTCTGAAGGCCAAGACTATAACAGGGTTCAAAAAATAACTAGATAAATTGATGGAGAATAGGTCGATCAATGGTTATTAACCAGGATGGGCAGGAATGGCGTTCCTAGCCTCTGTTTGCCAGAAGCTGGAAATAGGCGACAGGGGATGGATCACTCGATGATTACCTGTTCTGTTCATTCCCTCTGGGGCACCTGGCATTGGCCACTGTCGGAAGACAGGATACTGGGCTAGATGGACCTTTGGTCTGATCTAGTATGGCCGTTCTTATGTAATCCATTTGGAAACTGGTGAAACAAAAGAGATTCAGAGAAAAGGGACTGCAGCCAGCTAAGGAATTCATCATTCCCCACAACAGCAGAGCAGATGCTGCACAGGGTTTGGGGAGCAAGTGGAAAAGACGTGGTAAACATTCACCCTCTCGCTGCATCTGAGCGTCAAAAATCTACTCTACACGATTTGTGTTCCAGCAGCAGCACTGTGTGCGGTGAGGTACATACACAGAAAGAGCCTCTGCCCTGCCCCAAAGAGCTTCCAATCTAAAGAGGAAAGCAGATGGCTAACAGACGGAACGTGTTGGGATTAGAGCTGGGCAAATAATGGGTTTTTCAGTTGAGAGGCCAACCCAAAATAAAAGATGAAAAAAAATCTAGTTCGATTCAAACCTAGACAATTTTCTTTTAAAAAAATTGTCAAATCAGAAAACTTGAAAAAATTGTTTCAAATCTGATCAAAATGTTCCAGTCGACAACATTATTTTGGTTTCGTTTTATTTGGTTTCAGTTTGCATGTTTCAGGTGTTTTCACCTTTGTGGGGGGGATTTAAACTGGCCGCATTTGAAATCAAAACACCATTTTGAATCAGTTTGACAGATAGTTTCTGGGTTCCCCCCTCCCCTCCCATCTCCCAAAATGGATTTTTCAACAAAATAATCATTTCATAGAAAAAGTTTCATTCAGCTCGTTGGGATGAGGAGCAGAGACTACGTGATTTGCCCCAGGTAGGACAGAATGGCTCCAGCAGAGACAGGAATTGAACCCAAAACGCCCAGGCCCCAGTCCAGCTCCTCAACCACAAGACCATCCTTCCTCTGAGTGATTCTGGGGCCTCACCTCCCACATGTCTGATTGCATTTGTGCTTTCCCAGGCACATGGGAACAGTGGCAAGCAAAGCCGGAGTGAACAGCGGATGTCTGTAAAGGATGCAAACATCTGAGGAGCAGGAGCAGCTAGATGCCGTGGCAACCTTAGGGCCACCCCTCTGGAAGCCGGTTGCCATCTGCTCTTGCATCTCCCTTCAACTGAGCCTGTGCTGCTTGGATAATCCATTATGCAGGTGCCTGCTAAACAGCTGTGAAAAATTTGTTTTCATTTGCAAGCTTTCAAACTCTCCTCCCTTAATTGAAAGCAAACAGCAGCAAGGTTGGAAACAGCAGGAGGTGTAACGAAGCTGGAGGAGATGACAGTTTTGGGGTTAAAGGAGAGGAGCAAAAGCAACCAGGGCTATGCTAGCCTGTCCTGGCCCACCAGCCACCTCCTGGGTTTATTCCCTCATCCCATGCTTCCTCTGCCTCTGCCCTACTAAATAGTGGTGGTGAAGACAGCTTGTGCGACATGCCCAAGAGGAAGCAAGCACTGAAGTGTATCAGGCCCCTCTTCAGAGCTTTTGTTCATCACTCTGCCCTCTTCCCTTCTTAAGGAAAATTCTTCCCTACCTCAGGGTTCTCAGGCCCTCACGACTCTATTCCCTCAGGCATGGTCCACACTAGGGGTTTGTCTATACTGGTAAAATGCATGGCGTTAGAACATGTTAACACACTGTCTAATTAGACATGCTATTGCCCTTAGCATGGACAAGACAGGTGGTGCTTAGACAGTTAGCTGGTCGTAGCTAACTCTAGGACAAAGTCACATTTAACTGTACCTTCCCCATAGTATAGACAAGCCCTTAGAGAAGTACTTATGGCTGGCACCGATTGTGTTCACCAAGCCTTTGAACAGAAAAAAAATCCCTTCTTTTTCCCTGTTCTGCGTAGGTTCTTATACCACGGTCATCACACCACCCTAGTATCTGAGTGCCCTCCAGTCATGCAATTTGACTACACATCTCCCAGGTTTGTTCTCTCGTCTGCTCTCCAAGGGGAGCAGTGTGTGCAGCAGAGTGTCTGGTTTTTTTTAAACCATATATGTTGCTATGTATTTTTGTTAGCAAAGGTGAGGTCAAAGAAAGGGCAATTGCATCAAAATGGAAGATGATGCTTCTCCCCTGAATATAGGGCATGCGGCATCCTCCATTTTTCCACCTAATCTCAGAGGACAGAAATTATTCCACAAGGGCTAAGGACAGAGCAGGGATTTGTTGGCAATCATAAGACAGTGTTGGCTGTTTTTAATCCAGCCTTTCTCCATTGCAATGCCCTCATTTAAAACCAGTTTGGGGGACCAATGATTTCTTAGAACGCTTTGACTTTGTCATTTCCCAACATGAACCAAAATTGGAAGCCACTCTTTTGGTAAATTTCTGAGAATTATAATCTGGTTGCCGACCCGTTCTAGGATTCCTATTACAATAGCTCCCAAAGTACGTGGGTGCTGTGCTGATACCTAGGAAGAAACTGTCCCTGCCCTACAGAGCTTCTATCAGTCACTTGGGATGGAAAGAAAATCTCCAGTAGGAGCAAGTGGCCCAGTTGCCATATCATGGCAGAAAGGATGGCGTTGCCCATCGTATGCCATCCCAGGGAGAGGGGAGACAAGTTTTATATGAAAGTTTATGCTAGTACACTGGATGAATTTATATTTAAGTTTACACCTTCCGTCAAGGCACCTTGCAGCCATAAATTAAGCTTCACCACATCTTCGCAGCTGGTGTTCTCCATTTCACAGGTAGGGCAATGGAGTCATGGGAAGTTTAACTCAACACCTCCCCCCCTCGAGCTCACAAACTAAAGCAGGAGTAGGATTTGCCAGGTCTGTTCTTTAACCTCTGAGTTGCTCTGGATTTATTTTCAATCCTCTCTCCAGTAAATATGTGGAAAGACCATCTCCACCATTAGTGACCAAATATTTTAAGCTGTGGCTCCCAGGTTACACTCAGACATTAGACTTTAAAGCCAGAAGGGACCATCATGATCATCTAGTCTGACCTCCTGCACACTGCAGGCCACAGAACCTCACCTACCCAACTCCAGTAATAGACCCCGGATCTCTGGCTGAGTTACCAAAGTCCTCAAATCTTGATTTAAAGACTTCAAGTTGCAGAGACTCCACCATTTACACTAGTTTAAACTTGCAAGTGACCCATGTCCCCATGCTGCAGAGGAAGGTGAAAACTCCCCAGGGTCTCTGCCAATCTGACCTGGGGGGAAATTTCTTCCCAACCCTAAATATGATGATGAGTTGGACCCTGAGCATGTGGGCGAGATCCACCGGACAGACACCTGGGGAAAAAAATTCTCTGTAGTAACTCAGAGCCCTCCCTGTCTAGTGTCCCACCTCCAGCCATTGGAGATATTCGTTACTAGCAGTTGTGGATGGGGTCATATACCATTGTAGGCGACCTCGTCACACCATCCCCTCCATAAACTGATCAAGCTCAGTCTTTAAACAAATTAGGTTTTTTGCCCACACTAATCCCCTGGAAGGCTGCTCCAGAACGTCACTCCTCTGATGGTTAGAAACCTTCATCTAAATTTCAAGCCTAAACTTGTTGATGGCCAGTTTATTTAGTGCACCCTAACCACAAGAGGAGCCCTGTGAAAGCAAACTCCCTTTGCTATTACGACCAGAGCAGGTGTCTCCAGGTCTTACACGCCCTCCCAGCATCAGGGAAGAGACAAGGAGTGCGTAAGAACTGCCTTTGCTGGATCAATCTCATTTACTTTTTTCCAGAGAGACAAGCAGCAGGATATTAACACCTCCTTGTGTCTCCCCCTGGATATCTTTAGAGGAGTTGAGAGAGAAGCAGCAATCTGAACCAACCGCGATAAAACAGTCACCCTATGTTAACTGGTCATCCTTGCCTTTTAAGCGACTGCCAGGGTGTACTTTTTTTATATCCTAAATACTTCCTCCCCGTTATAAAACTCCCCCATTACAGGCTGGGAGCGGCCCTGCCCCAAACCCCCTCCACACACAGAGGAGTCTCACCACCCTGAGCCCTCGATACGACACCCCCGGAGGAGGCGGGGAGACGAGCGAGGTGGTGTTCAAAATGTGCAGCAGGTTATTCAAAAAACAAACCTGCGCCCGTGCCTGCCGGAGAACGGATTTATGGGCCGAGACATTCTAAAAATTTCTTTTGAATGACTTTCTGCCCATCATAAACTCAGCAGGGAAGCCTGCCAGAGAGGAACACCAGCCAAACACATCCCTCCTGGATCGCTCCCATCCACACCAGGGATGGTGGGGAGCGGCTAGGCGGGTGGAGAACGCCATCGGGAGAAGAAACTCAGCAGCTGTCTGCAGAGGGAGGTCACCCCTCAGACGGGCCCTGATGCTTCTTCAGCAGTGCCAAAGGGCGTGAGGTCTATGTCTGATCCTAGGAAGCAGCCTATCATTATTCTACTGGGCTGCTGATAATTGGGAGGTAGAGTATTATGCCAAGTTACAAGCACAAGGGTTTTTTTTTGGGGGGGGGGGGGGGTTAAGTAGCTCATTGGAAGACATAAAACCCTTCAGCACAAGGGGGGGGGGACGTTTTAAAATGGTCTTTCAAACAAACCCAGGGGGCGAGGGAGTCTCCCTGCACACATGTGAGACTTGGCTGGTCCGACTGTACCGAACGTATGCAGCTCACCAAGATGCTCTGGGGCAGAAGGCATTTCAGCAAGGCAGCAGGTGGGGTCCTGGATGGAGAGACCTGAAGCGTTCCCACTCCCTCAGCTTGAAGGCACATGCATCCTGCCCAGATCAAAGCTCTCACCCCAGGTTTCTCTTTCAAGTTACAATAAAGGATAGTTCAGAGGTTAAGCAGAGAAGAAAGCCACTTACTGCAAAGTAGAACAAACACCCAGCAGTGAACCTTGCATGTCTGTCCACTGCAGGATCCTAGCTGCTTTAGAAACACCCCAAGCCACCCAACATCAGCCCATGCAGCCAGAGTCCCAGACCTCCTCTCTGGCTGGCACTCCACGTGATAATGCACTATGCTGATCGGTCCAGCACTGCTCCCTTGAAGCAGCAGAAAGCCAGCAATGCAGACAGGACAGTCATGTGGTCTGCCTGGCGCTTTGGAAGTGAAGACTAGAAAAGAGCAGCAGTGCTGGAACTAATATCATTAGTGTGGAGTCGTCTAATGGAATAGGTGGTTTTCTTCGAGTCCCAGCTCCTGGAGTCATGTGATTAAAACAAAAGCTCACCTTTTTTTTTTTTTTTAAATGAAAAGATACACGTTTCTAGTCCTTATGGTGGGGGGGGGGTAATCTGAGAAATGTGACCCCGGAGAAACTCAAAAAACAAAGAGAAACCCAAAATGTGTTACTTTTTAAAATCTCATTTTAAAGAAATTGACTCATGATTTTTGAATGCCTGGAGTTGGCCACACCACAGGCTCTACTTCTTATCTCATGGTACAATGGCTGATGAGCTTACCTCCCCAGTGGGTTGATTGGTAATAGATCCCTCAACTCAAAACAGCAAGAGAGGTGTTTAAAGAAACGTTAAGACAGCTTTGCTCCCCTCACCTCCCTAACCCTAAGGGAGTTCTGGATGTTGAGATTTTACATCAATCGCTACCAAGTAAACACAGAGCATCATCAGACAGTCTGGGGACTTCAATACGGGATCAGAATGAAGGGAAAGCAGGGCTGAAAAGGGAAAAGCCCTTTTCTCCAGCCCCAATCTCTTCAACACGGGGAACACGGTCCTGTTACACCATTGCAGGCAAATTGACGCAGGCTGCCTTTGCCAGATCTCACAAGCCAAGCAAGTTTATGGCCTGATTAAAGAACACAGGAAGCTGTGAGCTGTAGCGTTGGTAAATCAGTAGGTGGGTCATGCTATTGTTTGTCAGATGGAGCCAATGACCCAGCCTGCTGCCAGGAGGCAGCATACTGCAAAAGGTGAGGTAAGACAAGACTTCCTGATTGCTTGCAGTTGTTCATAGTGCATGAGGATCTTCAGGAAAGAGGCATTAGCTCCAGTGCTGGGGCCAATTAGCAAATTTCAATATATATAAGTAGATTCTGCTTCGCTGAAACTCACCCCGTAGTGTCCAGGGATAGGATATTCCACTTCCTGTGGAGGCACAGCTGCTGCCCATCCATTCCTGAATTTAGAAATTGTAGCAAATACAAAATAACCCCCTGGCTTGCTCATTACCGCAGTGGTGCCAAGCTAAAACATACCCCCCTCCGGAAAGGCAGCGCTCGTGTTGCAGAAACCTTTACTTAGCCCCGTTGCACAGCTGACACGTTTTGTGCACTGGGACACATTTCATGGGAACCAGTTAAGACTGTTTGTGATTTAACCGTTTATGGCAAACGGTTAACAAGCTACACAGGATGAGGAAACGTATCCCACAGACAAACTGTTAAACAAAAATTGCCTCTTGCGTACCATAGTGTACACACACACACCAAAAGTTAAACACAAAATGCATTTCCCACCTACCTGTGCACCTGTAATGCTGCTTTTTGCATTTAGTGCCCTTGTTTTATTAAAATAGGTTTTAGCACTTAAATGATCCCAGCAAGGCTCTATATCTGACATTCCAAAGATGGGACCTTGGGCAAGTCCCTATACTTCTCGATGCCTCACTTTTCCCGTCTGGAAAACGGGGACAATTGCCTCCCTATAAATTGCTTTGAGATTTACAGATGAAAAGCACAAGGTAAGAGGTAGGTATTTTTAGCGGAGCAGGCAAGGAGCAAATGCATTCCTTTCCTTTCATCGGTCACTCAGGTTGGAGATAGTTTTCTGAAAGGCGGGATTTTTTTTTTTTTTAAATGGCAGCAGCGTATCTGTTTCTGAATGTTGCAAAAATTGAAGGAGACTCCACAAAAGAGTCAGATCCGCAATTGTTTCTGCGAGTTCACTTCAAGGGGAGGGCGAGCGGCAAAGGACTGGCACTGTGTAGGTTTCAGCAAGACATTTACAGCCTCCCTCATGAGAACAGTCCCAGCCGCAGCAACCCCTGCCTGTCAGCTGGACTCTTACCAAGTCTATTGCCCAGAAGTGATTTTTTTTTCCCCCAAGCACGCAAACTTGAGCGTCGATTTCTTCAGGCTGCGGAGGACGCACACCTCCTCCGTGAGCGCTATTTCTGCCAAGCTCCAAAGCTGTTGGCGCTCTGCGTGAAAGTAATTCCTACCCGCTGTCACAGTCCTGGAAGAATAGTTCCCCCCTCCCCATCCTTTCGTAACTCAAATGGATGCACGTATTTTCCTCCAAAAAACTCATGTTCGGGTCCAGAGTGAGCCCACGGCATTGCCAGTCCGAGAGGAGAATTCTTTAAGAAGTTACAAGGAGGGGGAGGGGGGGGTGTCGGTGCAGAGACCATCTGCTGCCCTCACTAACAGCATTCTCTAGTGAGACAGGCTGTAACACACTGCAGCCTGGAAAGCACCTTGGGATCCTTCAAGATGGAAGGTGCAATATTCTCGGAATATATTACATCCAGGGGCTGTGTTACAGTACACAGTGCCGAGCCCAGTTTTTATTGCTAGAACACGGAGTTCACCTGACGCCTAGGGCTGTTGGGGTGACAAATGCGCCCCTAAGGCCTTTCCTTGGCTCCACAGGATATTGAAAAGATAAGAGCCCTGATGTGAACAAGTCAGGTTGAGCAACAACAACTCCCCGTGTCTTTTAGGGGAGGCTCGCAAGGACCTGCCTGTTTAGATAAGGGATGTACCATTCACGCGCCTCCCGTGGGGCATCCCGGCAGCATTCCATAGGCTTGATCACCAAATATGCCTGCCCCACCCCTGGAATGCTACAAGGATGAATGGAAACGCTACCTGGTTCATGTCTTTCCTCCCAGGCTAAGCCAGAGGGTCCTTATGGGCAGCTGTCCCTCCTCCAGCGCCAAAGCCATCACCAAAAAGGAACAGGAGTACTTGTGGCACCTTAGAGACTAACAAATTTATTGTAGCATAAGCTTTCGTGGGCTACAGCTCACTTCATTGGATGCATCCGATGAAGTGAGCTGTAGCCCACGAAAGCTTATGCTACAATAAATTTGTTAGTCTCTAAGGTGCCACAAGTACTCCTGTTCCTTTTTGCGGATACAGACTAACACGGCTATTACTCTGAAAAAAGCCATCACCGCAGCCTCTCACGAGGCTCAGCCAGCTTCCCTGCATTATTCCCTCCCTACCCAAGGCTGCTGGGAGAGCTTAAGTGCCAGCACTATGCAGATGCCCCCGTTCATCTCCTTTACCCGCAACGTAAGCAGCCCCATCTCCCAAAACCAGCCCTGGCCTAGGTTCACCTGTAGCCACACGGAGGCCACGCTGGTAGGGAGAGAGAGATGCACTTCAGTGAGCATCCCCCATTATCAACGGTATCTACCCTCCAGTTGTTATGTCTGCAGACGGAGCTCCTTTGGAATTCCAATGCCATGTAAAGCAACTGACTGTGCCCCGTCTTACCAGGCAGAGCACTGACCCTGGTCACCTTCAGGCCTACGATCTAGGAACGAAGCCACGCTGTGAATGGGGTCCCAATGAAGCCACACCCTGAGAAAGCTCGAGCTGGTACAAACACAGTGAGCCCATCTGCTGACCACCACCCAGGTACACTCCACTTTACTCAACAGGGAGCCAGGGCAAAGTCCAGTTTTGACAGGTTCAAAATAGCACCTCTCCCTCCTTGAGCAAAACCTACCGTTGGGGGGCGGGGGGCAGGGAATCAACCAACAGAAGAGGTTTGGGAACGCAAGGCAGTGATCTTCCCCAGGAGCTGGACCCAGCCTGCGGGACTCCCTGCCACAAGAGATTCAGAATGAGCATGGGCCTCAGGTGTCCAGAAACGAACGCCCGACTCGTCTCTTGGGCTCCACCCTCCATGGCCCAGACCCTACAAACCAATCAAGCTCTGCCCTGCCGGCTGCGAAGGAAGAAAGAGGAGATTGTTCATTGTTTCTATTTTTAAATGCCTAGAAAGGAGCCATGGAAGTACCCGAACCTAGAGAGATTGCTGTTGTCCGCAGCGGAGCGGGGGCTGAGGAAAAGAACACACGCTATCAATTACATTAGCTGGAGGAGAACACCACCCACCCACCCGCAGTTCAGCCGAGAATTGCCCTCCCTGGGCCCCCCTTGCTGGGTTCCCTCTGATCCCCGTTTCCCCAGGCAGCAGGATGGACTGTGGGACGGGGGAGGCCCAGAACCAACACCCAGAGGCAGGGTTCTGACGCCCTGGCAGAATTTCCTGGGCAGGTCACCGGGCCGGAGGGAGAAATTAATGCGTCTTTTTAATTTAGGTTACAGGTCCCCCCTCCTTTGACGCAGCTGCTCTTGTTTAGGATGAGAGCACAGCGCGATGGCAGGACGTGGGGGCAGGACAAACAGGAAGGACAGACCACGCTCCCTCAGCGCCACGGTTTTTAATCTGACAGCCACTGTATTGAAAGCGCCACACAAGCGGCCGCCATGACCCCGGAAAGACTAGGTCGGGATTTATAGCCCTCTCAGCCACAGGGCTGACCGACAGCGGAAGAGGGAGCTTTATAACTGAGGACTAAGTGGGGACAATCGACTGGCATCTTGCACTGGGTTCAGCCCCTCTGGGAATTCCTGGTTCAGTGGTAAACGGACCTGTCACGAAGCAGGAGCGCAGAGCAGAGCGAGCACGAGGGGTGAATACCGCATGGATAATGAGGTCACCGGCATGTCACCAGCTCTCCCCCAGCTCCTCTCTCACCCCAAGGGGCAGGTCAGTAATTGCGACAGGCTCCCAAACTCAGCGAGAGCAGCACCACAATATCTGGGGGGCAGATCCACCTTGCTCAGGCCTTCCCCGGCCCACCCACTCCCCACTCCCAGATTTCCTGCCACCCCACACAAGCCAGGTGTTTGCTATTGCAGCAGGCTATTGACTCGGGAGCACTGAATCATGTAGCTGACCTTACGGACCAGTTGGTTAGAGGCAAAAAGCCAGCAACTACTTTCTGTCGCTCAATCCCATATTTTAATGTCGCGCACACAGTCCGTGGCAGGCAATAACCCAGGGAACTAGGAAGCGGCCGGGAACAGGTAGACAGCCTGGGAAAGAGACACCTGAGACAGCAGAAGCTGGGGAGGAGGAAGAATTTGCTGGGCACCTGGGATGCTCTGTTCATTTGGGGTGGGAGGGAAGTAGACTAAAGGGAGAGCTGGTCAGCACACAGGAGATGCTAAAACAAGGCTTCAGTTTCCCTTCCACGTGAGTGCTGAGCAGAAACCCAGCCCTCCTCCCCACAGCTGACTCCCTCCTCCCCACAGCTGACTCCCTCCTCCCCACAGCTGACTCATGACTGCAGCCGCCTCAGAGCCTTTCACTGCTCCAGCCCTTGGGACGGGCGAGAAGACAGGAACCGAACAGAGGTCTCACGAGCGACACCGAGCCCTTTGGGAAGGCACAGTTAACTCTTCAGATGCTGCTCGGCAGCACATGGATTGTTTTGCTGTAATTCAGCCTTGCCCATCCCTTACTCAGTAGCCCCAACCGCAATCAGGGCCCCATTGTGCTGGCACTGGATAGAGAGTCCCTGCAATACAGACAAGTGATGGGAGGAGAAACAGCCACAGAGGGGATGAAGTATGTTGCCAGCAAGTCAGTGGAAACAGAACCTAGCCCTCCGGACTTGCCAGTCCAGTGCCCTAAGCTCTGGGCTATTGTCTCATTCCATCCCCTCCCTTCTGTGTTACCCTCCCTCATCACCTCCGCAGTTAAACTGTAGGCGCTTTATGGCAGGGATCATGGCTTTTTATGAGCCCTGGTAAAAGACTTCTTGGGCGCTGTAAAAATTATAAATACACAATACTTAATAATGGAAACAAAAGCCATGAGGTCCCTGGAGCTTCAGAGCCAGGCAAGAGAGATGGATTTACTCTGCAGCTTGGACATTTGCTCATGTCCTTAGTACCAACTGAGCATGGCTTGAGATCTCCAGGCCTCTTCACGTTCCTGTGAATGAGAACTCACCCTGCTCCTGCATTCACAGCCGGTCCAGGGTGTCTCACCCACTTTCCCCAGTGCCACTCCGCATGGAGCACCATTGGGTGCTCTCCTCCTCCGAACTGCAGCTCATCAGCGCGGCTGGCTGTACAATTTCTATTTTATTTCAGTACAGCAGAAGGGCAGATATGATGCACCGCAGGCAGCAGGCCCTGTAGGTTTCCGCCATCCTCCCACACTGGTACACCACTTCCTTCTCACCTTACAGGAGATATATGCAAAGCTACACTTACCAGGATCAGAAACGAATCTGGGGGCAGTTCTCCTCTCCAGGCAGCCAAGAAACCTGGCCCTTGCCTCCTCTCCTCCCCCTTAAGAGGATAACCCCTGAGCATATCCTTGGGAGTAATGCAGACTGGCCCTTGCCTTCTCTCCTCCCCGTTAAGAGGATAACCCCTGTGCATATCCTTGGGAGTAATGCAGCCAACTCTCAATAATCTTCCTAAATTCAGCCGTTACCAGGTGCCTGGGAAATCTCTTTTACTGCTGATGCTGCTAATGGAAAATTTCTTCCCTTTCTCTGCTGCTTGCAAAGCCAGGTCATGGGTTCCCTAGTTCCTACAGGGTTTGCCTTTTATAGAAAGATAGGGAGGCTGGAAACATGGGGTTAGGACGACATAGGTGTTGTGGAGAGCAGATGAGGGAAAGCTGGAAACGTCCTGGTTCCTTTATTTCCTGTATGAGCCTCATTCAGGACAGACGGGGTGTCGGCTCCATCCAGGACTCAGCCCATTTTGTCCCAATTAGCAACAAGCCAACCTGTCCCTCTGTGTCGTGTTCTGCCGCCTCCTTGTTCAGAGCAGGATGAAGATACTGAGAGATTGCACCAGAGTAACCCAACTTCCTCACTTGCCTGGCAGATACAGAGTAGATAACACAGGAGCCCAGCGGTGTCCGCTGGGTCCCAGGGGAGGCAAAGAGTTACATACCTGTTGTTCAAAGGTACCATCAAAGAGATGTATCTAGACACCGGACACCAAGAACAACCAGTTTTACATTCTGCATGCTTGGCATCTTCAATACAATTAGCTGTCTCCGTGCTGTCTGGACTCTAGGAATCCTAACCAAATTAGCAGGGCCCCAGCAGCAACCCGAAAACATTTGATTAATTTTACATGGCATCACTTCCTAAGTGGGCTACTGACAAGGTTCCTGTCTCTTTGACTCTGCCACTGCTCCTACAGAGCAACAGATGCAGAACCAGGGGCTGAAGGCAAAAGGGGGGGGGGGAAGAGAAGAAAGAGGAGAGAAAGGATGATATTGGTTTCCTCTCCCCATGCATGCAGCAGTCGTCAGAGGAGAGACACTCCCTCGTTATTTCTGAATCATCCGAGATGCACTTGGGATACCGCACACAATGAGAACTAATGTTATTGATCTCAAAAGCTTCCCATGTCAATGACTTGATCGGACTTGGTTTGGTCTGAGCTCTCAGCCTCACCGCTCCCTTCCCCAGGCACCTTGGTCAGGCCTCTGGCTTGATGATCATGGGCAGGTTTTTCCAACCATCTGAAAACGCTGGGGCTAGATCTGTGCAGAAGGTGATAGAAGAACAATCCCTCCCCATCACCCACCCACCCACCGCAGAGAAATACCTTTTCCACCTGCCTTAGAGAAGGCTGGTCCCAAGCCAGTGTTCCAATGACCCAGCGATCATTTAACACACCGAGAAAGCCGACGGCTCCATCTGGGGTTTAGGAGTCAGGCAGTGATGCATGTTAACACCACACCCAGAAGCAGCACCAAGGCCCGTACCAATTTGGTCTCATCCACATGGGTCAAGCAGATGTACAGCAGCTAACACAATGGGGTCCTGGGCTCTGACTACAATTCCTCCACACTATGGTAATGCAAATAAAATAAATAATAGTCAGACCTTCGGTAACTGCTTTAAGGAATGGGTATTTTGGGGGGCCCACCCATCTGGGTCTCTTATGTCTCCCCTCCCACCCTGAAAATCACACACACAAAGGGGAATTGAAGTTCCCGACCCGACATTGCAAAGAAGTGCATTTTGCACTGTGCCATGGCCCTGGGAATGGCAGATCCCGGGTGCCAAGGTATCTAGGTCAGGCGACTGACCCCAACTTCTGCCCCCTCCCCTTTCCAAAAGGGAGCAGGCAGAGGAACAGAAAGTGGGGAAACGAGGGTTAAACTAGCTCTCCCCACAACTGCAGGCCTCCTCTAGTTATTCCTACCCACTGTCTGGCAATTCAGCTGGAAAGTATGGGTTGCTCTCTCTATAGTTAATCTTCTGTTGCCACTAGCTGGTCAATATGGGTACTCTTGGAAAGCAGCAATTCTTTAAGGATGCTCTTGTGTTCAGATGCCAGAGGTAGTTTGAACCAAGTTGCCCCCTCCCCCAGCAACCCTTATTTAAAAAAGACATTTATGGATGACCAAGCCCCCTCAGGAGGGATGAACTGCATCAGCCACTGCTTTAAGAAAGGGATGCATAAGGGATCCTCCCTCCCCACCCGCCCGCATCCTGATGTCTCAGCATCAGACAGCAGCAAGCATCACTTCAGGGCAGTTGGGGAATGGGCACACTAGCCAGCCAGCAGAGATGTGTGATCGGGACCAAGGTCTAAACACAATCCATGAGACTGATAGTTCTCTCTAGGACTGCTCAGAAGTATTAAGCTTAAATCATTCCCCATCCTTTTACCTCTTCAAGAGAAGCAGGAAACAAATATCAGCTGGGTATAGGGACTTCTGCAGGGGAGTAAAAGCTAGAGATTCAAGCATATTTCCCGACTCGGTGCTTGGGATGTCAGTATCTTTCTGAGAGCGTCTGTGGCTCTTTACACAGTACAGGAGTGAGGCACAGAGAAGTTAAGTGACATTCCCAAGTCACACAGCAAGTCAGCAGCAGAGCTAGGAATAAAACGCAGGTTTCCCTGCCGCCTAGCCCATGATGCAGCTGCGCAAAGCTGCCCATCTTAGCCAGCTGCTTGGTTTAGAACAGTAGGAATGAATTAGACAGGACACTGCCCCTTCCCACAAGGCCTGTTCAGATCCACTGCCAGTCCTGACAGGTGTTCAGGCCATGAACTACCTCCTTCTAAAGGTAGTTTCTCTCAGTAAGCTGCATGGACGACCAGTGGGACCAGTCACACCTGCTCCCCAGCCCTGGTGTTGAGAGACCCCACAAGCCGCCTGTATTGGCTGTACAAAGTCTCCTTAAAGAGAGTTGTATCTACTGCACTTAGACCCGCAAGATTGTTCTTAACCGAGGCCACGTCTCCCTCCCCCTCCCCCTCTCTGAACCATTACTTTCACATCAGTTGCCTCGGCTTGCAAAGTGCTTCGGTGTCAAGGCGATTGACCAGGAGTAGGGCTCCGTGTTTGTCACGGAGGTCGCGGAAGTCACGGATTCCGTGACTTCCTGCGACCTCCATGACTTCTGCAGTGGCCAGTGTGGCTGACCCCAAGGTCACCCAAGCAGCTGGCCCTGAGGCCTGCTGCTCAGACAGCCCCGGGGCTTCCCTCCCCACGGCAGCAGGCTCCCCGCTCTCCTCCCCAAGCTTCAAACATGGGTATTTTTAGTAAAAGTCATGGACAGGTCACGGGCCATGATTTTTTGTTTCTTGCCCATGACCTGTCCATGACTTTTACTAAAAATACCCATAATTAAATCGTAGCCTTAACCGGGAGTCATTAACTTAAACAGGTGACAACCCACAGCCCCTTTCAATATCTTTCCTCTATCACCCTCTGATCTGTTCTGAAGCCTCTGCTTTGTGTAATACCATGGAAATGAAAGCCAGGTGGGAACAGCCAGACACACAGTTTTTTCCATTTTCCCTTTCATCTTTGCACAACCATGCCTAGTAAACAGCACACCCCATTAGGGATTTCTACCTGGCCCAAATGAATACAGTCTAATAGCGGCTGTTCCACACAAACAGGTGTCCCTCAAGAGGGAAAGCTCCTTGGTTCTCTGAATCAGGTGACATCCCCTCGCTTCTCTCTCCAGGGACTCCTCCGAAGCAGTCTTGTTTTCACTGCACTCCCATCCGTGCTTTTGCATGGCAGGGCCCGGTTCCGATTCTGCAGGAGGCAAGGCTGTTCAGTGAGTCTGGAAGTGGCTACCCTTTACCTGACTGGGCTATTTTGGATACAGCCAGCAGGAGACAAGGATACACCCAATGGAAGAGTGTTATGCCAACCAATGCCTTGCCCAGAGCACTGCAGACTTCTTCCAGCCCAACACAAAGGGTCTGTGCAATAGAAAAGGAAGATACTTTCAACTAATTGAAGTCAAGTTACTTCTCACTACACTGTGGAACCCAAGTATTGGGAACCACGCCATTTGTGGTGCACATTTGGTTCAGAGCACCAGAGTGCAAAATGCAACTCCGGTGACAAGGAAATACTTGGAGTGCAATTCTGTTCAACACCGTGGTTTCACAAGAAGACCAGATTCTGCTTTTCAATAAAAAGCCCCACTGACTAAAAGGGGGCTGCTATAAGCAGGTTGTATTGTATTGTTAAAGCAGCAGCAGCAAATGCATAGGCATTTCCATTGTTGCCCTCTTTTCACTCCCTCCGCTTTCCAAAAATCCCACTTTTGGGCAAGCGGCAAGCTTGGAAAAATTCCAGCTTAAAACAAAAAGCCGCTTTTTGTTTCTTTTTAAAGAGATCTGAGCAGTCAGTTCAAATATTCTGAAAGGAGAAAAACATTCTCCCTATTAAAAAGATTCTGTATGGGGTTTTTTTTTCTTTTAAAGACAGCTCAAGCACCCAGATGGCTGCAGTAGAAAGTCAAAGTGTATCAAAAACAGGAATAAAGAATCTAGGAAAATGCATTAAAAATGACATTAAGAGGATGTTAGGATTGCATAGCTAAGGATCAAAAACAAAAATCGGGATGTGAAAGCAAAGTTGCACACACCACTTTAGCTCATGCCCCTTGCATGTGGGGGTGTTATTAATGATTATCCTAATGCATATGCAGAAACACACTTTTTTCTGACACCCATAGATACACAGCATCTTGTAGTGCTACATATGCCAGTCAAACAGAACCCATTAAAGTCATTTACAAGAAGTACACAGGAAATTGTTCTTACGTAAGATACTACAGTGGAAGTAACAGATCAATGGTGAAAATTTGCCAGATATATATAGGCCATCTAGTTGAGCTTGGTAGCTAACTGCCTCATTCTCTGAGTTGCACTTAAAGCGGGCTGTGCTGCCTGGTGAATAGATGTTGTACAGTGCATGGCTGCTGACTAAATCACGATACACGCCCCAGAGAGAGTCTAAGGTCACTGCAGATGCTGGACCATTATGCCAATGAAAACAACAGAAGAATGCAAAAAATACTGCAAGGTGTATAACAGGGTGTATCCAAGGTCATAGAAAGTCACGAGTGATGGTGTGTTATCTATCAATGCATAAAGCATAGGGACAAGGGGAAAAGCTAAACTTGCCATTGCCTGTCTTTTGAGTGCTTTGTGCCTTGCAACCCTGGGGTTCTCTTCATGGGGTTTGTTTGTTTGGGGGTTTTTTTTGAGGGGGGGGGGCTGTAAGTTAAGACAGGGAAAAGGCTTATGAAACATGCTGAGCATTGGTGCCAGAGTCACAGGGAATTGCAATGACGTGTATGGGCATGCAAGGGATTAACTCTCATGGGAGTAAGAAAGCCAGGGTAGGCCAGTGTTTTAACTGGACATCCCCCGGGGCGATCAGAGGAGGAGTCAAGTTAGCTAACCCTTTTTCGGGTTCTCTGATCCAATGGCAACACCGCCAACCCCACAGCTGGTTTCAAACAAATACGTATAGATAAATCCCTTGCAGAAGAACTCTGCACAGCCTTGGAGCTTAGAGAGTATGTATCTCCAGACACCAACACCCCCTAGTGGGCTAAAACACTCCTCTGGCATGCCATCTGTAGACATGCTGTCACAACTTTTTAACATTTACACATACGGGGAAAGGTGCAACTAAAATCTCTTAAACACATCCTCGGAGATTAGGGTTACGGAGCATGACCACAGGGGAAGAAGCTTCTTTCTGATGCAGATCACCCCATGTCCTTTTTGTAGAGTACCTCCCCTCACCCCCACGGATTCAGATTCTCCAGCCTTTTTAGCCCACATCTCTGCTTGAGTTTGGTTGGTTTATTAGCAGGTTTCCCACTGTTACAGTTACAGCTATTACGGCGAAGGTTCCCACAGCCACCAGACTTTAGCAATGTATCTCCCAGCCTTGCTTTGAGCAAATCCAGATGGCACTGCATGACGAATGCTAACAGACGTGGGAGCCTTATCTACACTCCGGCTCCCACCAGTAGAAATTTTTAATCAAAAGACACCTATTGTAGCCAATGCCCCCTAGTGAAGTCACGCTCCTTTCTCCACTCATGCAGAATTGCTTCCCCACAAAATAAGTCGGTTGTGGCCTTTGGAGAGTTTCGAGGCATTAAGAAGCAGGCAGGGAGGGTGTGTAACCCAATTAGGCTTCAAGAAGGGGCACTTCAGCTGTGGACATTCACAGGAAAGGAAATAATCACTGAGATAAGAAAAAAGGGACATGTATGAAGATTCTACAGTGGTGCCTGACAGAAGCTGCCATAAGTTACTGATTCATCTCCAGAAAGATGTTACCATTCATAGATGAAGAGACTGTTCCCATAAGTTAGGCTCTTCGTTGTTTTGTTCTCAACTACCTTTTCTTCAAAGTTCTTGGTATCAGCACCGCCATCAGCTCTGTTTTATGCTGCTTCGAGCTAAATTCCTCCGGGAAGCTACTCAGGTAGATGGTTTGGGATAAGCGCCTCAGAAAAGAGGTAAGGACACATCTGGAGCCATCTGAAGATGAAAAGCATTCTGCTTCTCACGGAGAGAATGAACTAGGTACCTGTAAAATCAGAACCCAAAAGGAAACTTGCCCTCAGAGACAAGTCTACGTCCAAATTGCTACCGTAAACCCGATCAATAAGTCCTTGATGTCCAATAGCAAGCACTACTGCAGCGAGGAGGGGACTAAGCGTTTAAGACAATTTCCCTCACCACCCAAGAAGATCAGAGCTACTGGCCTCCCCCTTTTCCTACATTTGTACAGAACCTTTCATCCCAGAGGATCAGGCTGCACAGAAAATATAGATGCTATTTAGACTGCAGGGCACTGCTGAACAGTTTAGAACAGGAAGCAGCAGAGGAAAAATCTACAGGGATAGTCACCTTGGGATGAGGGACCACACCTGAGGGGAGTTTACCACAGAGCTTTATTGGTAACTCTGTTCCTGTCTCCCCACCCTCCACCACACACAAACATACACCGACCCCGACAACTCTGGGGTCACGCCAAGCCAGAAACAGCTGGGTCCATAGCTATCGCTAGTACACAAAGGCCTGCAGGACTTCTAGTCTAACAACCCCGTTATTCATTGTACCCAAAAAGCAATCCCGCTAGCCAGCAAAATCGTTTACAGTGACTGTCCAGGAAAGAGTTAAATACGAAAGGACCTCTTGCCACTCCCGGACACAGAAAAAACGGCCGTATCAAAGTATCCACAGCAATTCATGAGACAGACCTTGGGAAAGGAGGTGGAGGGGGGGGGTTGCCTTCTGCAGAAGCAAGGTACTGATTATGTTTAGAATTGTGGCGAAGCCATCCCATGTGGGGAAAGTTCCCATTCATACTCTGCGGCAAGTTCAATATCCGCTGGTTTGGGGGATACCTTGAGGTGTCTAGCACACAAAAGAGATTGTAACAGAAGCCAGCATTGAGAGAGAGTTGGGTTAATTGTGAGTCCTAGTCAAGGCACAGACTCGCTGAAAGGTAGAGAAATTCTTAGGCATACTGTGTCCCTCCACCAAGTCACCCATTGCAATGGGATTGGCCATACTAGATGAGACCGCTGCTCTGTCAGGTCTAGTGTCCTTTGTACGGCAGGAACCAATACTTAAGGCTACATGCAGGTGCTTTTGCCTTCCTCTGAGGCATTTAGCTAGGTGTGTAATGTGGAGCTAGGGAGAATCCACTCCTGATCCCTGCGTTTTGCCCTGAAACCTCAACTCAGTGAATCAAAGATTCCTGTTACCTTTCCCACCCCGCATCTCCTGTAGGGTAAAGCCAGCCCAGCCCATCAGGGGCTGTTCTTTGAGTCTGGGACTTCAGGTAACAAATCTATTTTTTTTTAATTAAGTTCTGGGTTTGTTGTTGTTTGCGATTGACATACGACTCCTAGGAAGGCAAGCAGGCTGCAAAGCGAGGCTCTGACACGCTCAGTTTAAGAGGCATCCAAGTATTTATTACAAGCATTTTCTATTAGAGGAGCCTCCCAGGGGGTTAAAAGACCATGAGATGCAGTTAGTTATTTCACTTCTGTGGCATATCACATTCACTGAATAAACAGTCACTTGTAAACAACAGTCTGCGGCTAAACACCCAGCTATGTACCAGGTTAGCATGCACATAGGCTATAATAGCTTGAGACGCTAAATGCATAGAAGACAATCCACTCCAAGTCAAAACAGAGGTGCATGAAGCAGCATCTTCATCAGCATCACAGACAAAGCCAAGCAGGTACTCAAATTACAGGCGGCTTAGATCCCAGAGAAGGAGAAAGCTAGTGGATAAAGAGGAGATGTATTGAGATCAACGAAAGCTTTCAGTCATCTGCCACAGCAGACACCACGCTTCAGCTACAGAATTCTAAATAGTTCACTTTTATGGAGTAGAACAAGTCAGATCTAATATAGAAAACAGGATAATAGTGACAAGACGGAGGAACATCCCATGTTAGAGCAGGAGATCAACTAGCCACATGCAGGAAAGATGTTCTCATAACCCATTTTAATTGTTCCCCGCTACCGGGAAATCTTAGAAAGTATGGAGCAACACGCAGGCATGCTGTAATAGACCCTGACAGCTAAAGCATCACACAAAGCAGGGGTAATCGGAGAGCATTCAGCCAAAATATTTATAAGCAATCAAATAAAATCTCCTCTTTTGCCCTACGCTCAGTGGTAGCTTCTCCAGGGCCAGCCATTCCACAGGAGTGCAGAAGACAGTGCTTTGCAGGCTAAGCCAATATGCTCCAAACCAGTTCTTTGACAAGCCAGCAGGCAGCCTTGAGACCCCGCTACAGCTCTTTTCCCCCTTCCAGAAAAAAAAAGTGCACAAAAAGGCAAACATTAAAAAGCTCTAAAAGATAATTAAGCTATCAATTACAAGGGAGGGAAATCAAACCACGGCAACGTGACAGCACTAAAGTGACTCCTGCAGGAGCATTGCAAAGAACATTTCCGAAATCAAACTGGTTGGTAACTCAGGGATGAGGCGAGATCTTGCCACAAAGAATGTCCTATATTTTACATCTGCAAGGGCAGAGGAGTCCTGCCCAAGCGGAGGAGGGTAAAAGCCCCTCTGTGATGGAGCGAATGGAAAGCACGGTGCATTGTTGCAACAGGGACTGAAGGGGAGAAAAAGCTAGGAGGAAGTCTTAAAACTAAGGAAAACAGGTACAGCTACAGGTATGCGAAAAGCCCAGAGGCACACACCTGAAAAGGCACAAGAGCTGTATCAAGTCAAACACTCTCAACTCCTGAGCAAAAATGAATAGAAATAGAAATATTTCAGCCACCGTGAAAAGAGATGATGCCAGCTAGTCTTCCCCTGAAACTGCATCACACCAGGACAGAGGACTTTAAGGGAGATGGGAGGGAAGGTAGCAGTGAAGGGGGAGGAGACAGACAGGGACCCCCAAGGAATTATCTATGAGGGGTTGTGTATCATATCCCCCCACCACCACTGCTTCTGCCCCGGCATTATGAACGCCTCAGTGCTCCACACGCCCATCAGTTCCCCGGGAGCAGTGGCAGGTACTTTGTTCCCCACTCCCCCTCCAAACCCAGCCTGCCCATCAGCCACCCCCCCCCCCCCCAGCGACTCGCTCCCACTGCTGCTTCTCAGCCCCAACTGCTGCCCCAGAGTCACTCCAGCAGCTCAGCCCTCCTCTGCTTCCTTCCCTCCATCATCTCCCCCGCGTCCTCCGAGCTGATCCCAAACAGGAGGGCAAGTTCCTCGCCAGCCAGCCAACCACACGGCTCCCCTACCCAAGGGCAGGACCCTGCCTCCGTTGCCCCCTCCCCACACCCAGAAACTGCCCCCTTCCCGCACAGCGGAGCCCCTCGCTTCGATCCAGGCTCCCCGGCGCCTTGCTCAGCCCCGTGTGGGTGCCAGAGGTGGCCCCATCCAACCTCTGCTCCGTCCCCGCGGAGAACAGAGACAGACCGGGCGTGTGCCCGGATACCCCCCCCCCCCCCCCCCCCCCCCCCCCCCCCCCCCCCCCCCCCCCCCCCCCCCCCNCATCCCCGGGGGCGAAAGCAGCTGGGTTAGCCCCGCTCCCGGACCCCCACGGAGCAGGGAGAAGTCCATGAACTCCGCTCCCTGCGCCCGCCTCCAGGGAGGCTGCAGCTCCCCGCCTAGCCCTGCTGACCCGGTCCGCACCCCGCCGGTGCCAGGGTGAAGGCAACCCCCCGCCCCAGTCCCCCATGTCCCCTCCCGGCCCCCCATGCCCCGGACAGGTCCCCCAGCGACCCCCGGCTCCGAGCCGCCCCTCGCCCGGGCAGCTCCGCTCCCCAGCGACCCCCGGCTCCGAGCCGCCCCGCGCCCGGGCAGCTCCGCTCCCCAGCGACCCCCGGCTCCGAGCCGCCCCGCCCCGCCTCACCCAGGGTGAAGAAGGGCAGCTCCGTGTTGTCCAGATCGTCCTGCACCGCGATGCGCCCGGGCAGCTCGTTGCGGACGAAGAGCAGGAGCCGGGACTCGGCGGCGGGGCCGGGGCCCGAGGGGCCGGGGGCGGCGGCGCTGGCGGCCGGCGGGGAGCCGCTCCAGCTGATGTCGTTCTCGCGGAGCACGGGCAGGGTGGACACGGTGACCGTCTTCACCCGGCACGGGCTGTCGGGCTCCCGCGAGGCGGACGAGCCGGGCCCGCTGGCCAGGAGCAGCAGCAGCGGCAGCAGCGGAGCCGGGGGAGGCGGCGGCGGCGGCTGCGGCGGGGACCGGGAGGCGGCGGCGCGGCGGAGCCGGCTGCAGCGCGGGGGAGCTGCCATGCCGGGCCGGGCTAGGGCGCTGGAGCCGGAGCGGGAGGCGCACGGAGAGCCGAGCGGGGCGAGCCAGCCGACTGAGCCTGCTGCTATCGGCCCGCCTCCGGCCGCCGCGCTCCGCCTCCTGCCCGCCCCCGCGCCGCCCGGGACCCTCCCGGCGCCCCCCGCACTGCCCCCTCCCGGCCTGGGGCACCGCTTTCCTCCGCACCCCGCCGCCCAACCCCGGGCCCTCGCCAGGGGTCCCACTGCCTCCCCCGGGCCTTCCAGAACCTCCCCCCAACTCCCCTCCCCAGCCCTGGAGCACCAGGGCCAGCCCTGCACCCTCCCAGCTCCCCCTCTCCCAGCCCCGGCCCCACAGACCCTCCCCTGCCCTAGTCCTCACGGCTGTCCCGCAGCCTCCTCCTGGCCGCTCACTCCCAGCTCCCCAGCCCCCCCAAACCGCCCACTCCCCCTAATCCCAGGAATCCCCACTGCCCTTCCCATCACCTTTCTAGCCCTCTTCCTGCAGGGAACTCTCTTTAGGCCTTCTCCAGCCAAGCTCCCCTCCTCTTTCTTCATTTACCCCCATAACTCCATGCCCTTCTTCATCCAAACCTTCTCCCCAATATGCCCCTTTGCCCCCCCCCCCGCCATCCCTTCAGCCCCCTTTTCTTTTCCCAGAACTACTGTCACTGATGGTTCTTTCCCTCCTTTCTAAAGGAAGTGGACTAAGGAAAGTCCAAGTCTTTCGCTTCTGAGTGTTCCTGTCTTCCTAAACCATTTAATTCCTGCATCTCCCCTTCCTCTGGTCTCTATCCCATCCCTCCACTGCAGTTAATCACTTCCCCTAATTTTCACTTCAGCCAAAACCTTTCATCCCACACCTCCTTCTTATTTTCTTCCATTAACCCAACCCAGTATTCCACCCGCCTTCTTTTCTCCAATTCTATCCCCCTAGTTCTTTTCTCCAGCTTTCCCTCCATTGCCTGACCATTATTATTCCATTCAATCTCTAACTTCTTTCATCTTCCATGATGTCATCCCCACAGCTTCTTTCCCTCCTACCTACCACCTTAATTCACCCCATCTTCCCTTTAATTGCTTCCTGAATCTATATTTAAACCTTCCTTCAATTAGGCTGGTTCAATCCTCATTTCCCCCAATCCATTAAACCACTTTCTTTCTTTTTAGCTTATTTACTTTAACCCCACTCTTTTTCACTTTATTGAGCAAAAATCCCTCAACACCTCTTCCAGTAAGTCTCGGGGAGACAGTTCCATGGCTGATGTAATGCCACTGACCTGAACCTACTCTTCTTGTCTGTTGCTCCAGTCCATCCACCAGTTTATCAGACTGCTTTCTTACCATCTGCTTTTTCTGCACTCAGTCCTTCTGTCCTTAACCCAGGCTGGTCTCTTACTAACTCCATTTTGCTTCTATCTTTCCCTCTCTCCCTGCAGTTAGCAGCCTTCCAGTTCTCCCTCCACCTGCTCGCATGTTAATCTTTCTGATCAGCTCTTTGTTCTCTTACCCTTCCATTCAGTGGCTTTTTCTCTCCCTCTCTTTCAGTTCAGAGCCTATAAGGAGCTTAGTTCAGGCCAACTCGAGACTGAAGGCCTTGGAAGAGACTTTTCAACAGTGCAGAAGTATTCACAACACCATAAACCAGCTTTATAATAAAAATTAGCTAGCACTACAAAAGGGAAGTGTGATCACATACCTTGTCTTCATCAATACAGGGGGGGAAAAAAAAAAAACCCCAACCACTCACCAGTTGAAAGATGCAGCAGCTACTCACAAAATGGCCCCTTTAGAGCACCAGCTGCTTGGCGCTGCCTAATTTAAAGGGCCAATCCCAGAAAGGCATGCTGGGAAAAAAGTTTTTATAAGAAGGTAGCCTTATTATAAGATAATGTAGTAGAAACTCTGTAGTTCTAGGGGAAGGTGTTATTTAGAAACGGGGGTGTTGAGGGGTATATAACTTAAAAAACAAAGATACTCCTTGAATTCTGCTGGTGAAAGAGGGCTGAAATGGCAAGGTCACGCTGGTGAAAGCTGACCAAGTCCAATTTTCTTTTTAAAGAACGGCGTATCCTTCAGCTAGGGCTTATTTCAGTTCACAGTCACTCACAATTGTTTCAGGATATTTCCATCATATCCCTCTTTCTGTAACTTTTCACTTAAAAAAAAAATAACTTCCTGTGGTGAAGCTTGGTGCCCTACTGCTTCTGAACACGCTTCAGCTATGGCAGTGGTTCTCAAACGTTTGTACTGGGGACCCCTTTCACATAGCAAGCCTCTGAGTGCGCCCCCCCCCCCCCGCCTTATACATTAAAAACACTTTTTTTATATGTTTAACACCATTATAAATGCTGGAGGCAAAGTGGGGTTTGGGGTGGAGGCTGACAGCTCACAACCCCCCGTGTAATAACCTCGCGACCCCCTGAGGGGTTCCGACCCCCAGTTTGAGAACCCCTGATCTACGGGGTAAGAAATTATTTTGGCCGGTAGTGCTAGGAATTAAGCTGTTGTTGGCTCTCCTAGCCCATAAGGTGGTAGCTCTCTCATATCAGTACCATACCATGTAGAGACCTATAGCGTGATCTGGATTCTCTGTGGAGCGCCCAACAGAGGGTTTTTTTATTAACTCTTAATTGACTGGGTGCAGTTTAGCTGTAGGTCTGACCAATCAGAAATGAAGTTGTAGTTGTACTTAAGTTCTCTCTATTCTCTTGCTCACAATCAAGCCATGAGAGCCGCGTGTTCTAGGGTTTAGAGCAGCAAACTGGACATTAGGAAATTTGGCTTCCGTTGCCAGCTTTGCCACTAAATATGTGACCTTGAGTAAGGCCATGTGACTGAAGTATGCTTCCGATTCTCCACATGTGAAGTGCAGCTACTACCTTTGATAAGCATTTCTTTGGATGAAAGGTGCTACTGTATATACATGCAGGTGGTTGACTGTCTTCTAACTGCTTTCTTTAAAGAGACACTATGGCTCTTTAAGTCCGAAGTCCAAATAGTGTAAATGCAAATCTCTATGAAGCCATTTACATCAATAAAAAACATTTCCATGGTTCAAGTCTTTGCTCTGCCACAGATTTCCTGTGTGAGCTTGGGGCAAATCACTTACCCTCTCCGTGCCTTGGTTTCCCATCTGTACACAGGAGATGAGGCCACTGCCCTGCCTCACAGGGGTATTGTGAGGATAAGTGTGTTAAAGATTGTAATGTGCTTTCAGATCGACTGATGAAAACTGCTATATAAGAGCTAGATATTATTGTTATGAACAAAAGTATGTGACTTCATGGATTCCTGTTGTCCAAAATGAGCGCCACTCGAAAGAGAAATAGAGCCTGGGTAGTGTGAAGAAAATTGGATTAAAAAAAAAAAAACTTTCACTTAATAATCAATAATGTGCTAGTGACAGTTATTTATGGAAGTTTGCTTACAACATGGGTTTTTTACACTGAGTTTGCTTTAAGCCAGGTGCATTTAGGCATTGAAAGCTGAAGGTTTCAGAAACTAATTGGCACTCCAGTATAGTGCATTACCCAGATGTATTTCAACCCTAAATTAGGTCCCAGCCTTAATTTCAAGGGTTCCATGTAGTCTCCAGGACCCCGTTCCTTTTCTCTTTGAAATCAGTGTAGGGTGACCAGACAGCAAGTGTGAAAAATCGGGATGGGGGTGGGGGGTAATAGGAGCCTATATAAGAAAAAGACCCAAAAATCGGGACATCTGGTCACCCTAAATCAGTGGCAGTTTTGCCATTGACTTTAATAGCATCAAGATCAGGTCTGCCACATAAAGCCACAACCGAACTGGCCACCTCTGCTCAAGAAAAGCCCAGGAGTGAAACAGCAGAGAATATTGCAAGTAAAGTACAAGTTACAGTAAGTGCTGCTGTAGCAAGCCAATGTGGTCTAACTCTAGTGGATAATGTGCTTGATAGGGAATCAAAAGACAGGGATTGTATTCCTAACTCTGTGACTTTGGGCAAGTCACTTCACCTCTCTGTCTCACTTTCCACCCATTATCTTGTCTATTAAATAATAAACTCATTGGGTTTGAGTTTTCTCTCGGTATGTGCATGGCGACATATCAATGGAACTCTTTAGGCACTGTTGTGGTACAAATAATTAGATGTTTTGGCCCCCAGAGAGAATATTTGTATCTAATCCAAGCACAGGCTGATAGTAAGGTCTGAATCTGGGACATTCAGCACAAAAAGCACAGACCTTTGCTGATTGAGGAGGAGGAGTAACTAGCAGAGTAACTCTGTTAGTTGGTAGCAGTAGTAGGCTATCTATTGTGTGGACTAGCCACTAGAGGGAGACAGCACACATTTTACAAGCAGGTTGCATATTGACAGAGCTACATGGGGAAGCTTGGCTGGGCTGAAATCGGCCTGCATTAATCCTATTCCCTCACCTGAGTGGATTTTAAATGGAAACCTAGAGATATTTTCTTTGATTTATTTTTAAACGTAGGTGGGGTAAATCAGCGGTGTTGCCATTGTCTCCTGTATTACAATATCCTGAATGTGATTCTGCCTGTCCTGTGATTTGTGCCTCTCTGGGTAACTGCATACAGACGTCTTAACTGGGAAATACTTAAAATGTCAATATAATCCAAGTTAAAAAGGAAGAGGAGGGGAAAAAAGCCAGTTTGGTCTAAGTGGCCACAGGTGAAGCATTCTCTTTGACTTACAATTGCGTGAGCTTGTGTTCTGGACAGCCTTGCCTAATGCATCTTTTATCAGCTGGTGCAGAAGATTAGGAGGCTATTGAAAAGATATCAATAGAGGCTTTCTGAAGTGGTTTTCAATTGGCCCTATTACCGAAGATATACAGCAGTGATCATTAAAATGCATTATATATGTATTTACAATATATAGAACAATTTATACTGTCTATAATGGATATAGCGAATTGTGCTGTTGGTGAGTGGGGGGAAGATAAGTCATATCACACAGCTATGATGTAATCAGAGGCTTCTATTTCACACTGCAAGGCTCACATCAGCAACAAACACTCCACTAAGGGAGAGAGCAGAAGGATTTTTATATGCCAAAGGAAATACCACAAAATTAATTTTGCTTCTGAACTGTGGTGTATAAATGCTGGTTTGCAGCCAGATGGTATCCAACTGTGGTATACAGCCATACCACTCAAGCTGCGCTCTTTGTCAGCTCTCACAAGCTAAACGGGGACAGGCTGGGTCAGCAATTCAGAGAAACACCGCCTGAGAAAAAGCTAGGCTATGCGGGAAATGACATTTGTGATTCAGTAGGTGGCGTTCTTGCCTCTGGGTTAATACTGATCCACCGTCCCCATGTAGTGCTAAAGCATGCTGGTCTGCTAGAGCTCTTGCCTTTCATAGAAAAGGCAGATGAAAGATCCCAAGAGGCTGTTTTGCAAGCTCAGGGAGGTTAGCCCTCATTTCCTGGCCAGTCTTGGGTAATGCATGTATATCCAGCCTCCTAAAATTCCCTCTATAATTTGAATTGGACACAGCAGTCGCCTTCCCATCCTGTTTTAAATGGCTGTATGACTTTGCTGTGCACTGTTGACAGCTGCTGTGTTCCAGCCCAGAGGTGGGTGCACTTCAGTAGCAGGGAAAGGGGTTGGTGAACATGCTCTATAAACAAAAGATTATCATGGTAAAGTCTTGGGTCAATGAGACCGCAACCTTGCTGTTCACCTGGGAGGGGAAGTTCTGCGGAGGTCCTTTTCTCATCCCTGTCACTATGGTATTTGAGCACCTTCCAATTCTCAACCTCAGCATTGTTTTGCTGTGTGCTACAGAAGTCCTGTGTTTCCTACCCATCTGCGCCCCTGCAGTGCTTTGTGGCTGCAGCAATGTATTATTATTTACACAGCACCAACAGTGAGATAGAAACTTTGTGCTATTCTTATGTAGTGCAATCAGTTTGGAAGGGGCCTTGCGAATCAGAAGGCCTGACCTGACCACAGCTTCTGGAGCTGGGCAGGAGTTTTGCTCTGAGTCACCTCTTCTAACAGCCCTGTTGCCAGAGGGGAGTGGTGAATGGGCTGGGCTGACCAAGGGCTTTCTGAGTTAGCCTAAGCCTGGCATCTAGAGGCTGTGTGGATGGGTGCGTTAGAATCAAGAGACAGAATGTCAGGGAGGGGCCAAAGACACAAACATCCGGAGATCACTTGTGTTGCTTGTGCCTAAGATAGGCCCCAGATGGGAGTGAATAACCACACAGTGTTAGTACATTTTGTTGGGAGGGGAAAGTTGCTTAAACACTCTGTATTGTCCTTTCCCCTCCCTCAGTACAAGAAAGATGCACAAACTAGCTAGCCATCAAAGCCTGCCCTCAGAAACTCTTTCCCTTAGAGATAACAGCAGGTGTCTGCCGAACGGCTCCTCTCCTTTCAGAGATAAACTCTAAACATATGTAAGACTTACCCCTTCTTAATTAATCAGTAGTTGCATTAGAAGCTTAAACTTCTTTGATGCATGACATGGGGGAGTATTGTCTTTATCACTGCTCAGAGGCTGAGATAGATTGTGCAATTGACAGGAGAAGCTGCAGACAGTACATCTTTCAACATCGTCTGTATAGATGGATGCCAAAGTGAAACATGCTCACACATACCCCCACGCTCCTCCTTACCTCTGTTAGACAGACCATTTTTATTCCACATCCAAATCTCACAGGCTCATCCGGATTCACTCACACAAGGGGACAGTCCCTGATTACATTTTCGTGAAAAATAATCTCTCGTTGATTTATTGTTTTATTCCGTGGCTAATCCAAGAATGTAAAAGGGAAAGCCCCATTCTGGAAGAGCCAAGCTGAACATAAGAATGGCTGTACTGAGTCAGACCAAAGGTCCATCCAGCCCAGTATCCTGTCTACCGACAGTGGCCAATGCCAGGTGCCCCAGAGGGAGTGAACCCAACAGGCAATGATCAAGTGATCTCTCTCCTGCCTTCCATCTCCACCCTCTAACAAACAGAGGCTAGGGACACCCTTCCTTACCCATCCTGGCTAATAGCCATTAATGGATAGCTGGCTTTCACTCAGATGGAACCTTGCAGAAGGGGGGAAGGGGAGCACATTCGAAAGCTGAGAACCAACAACCTTGGGATCGCTCGCAGCTTGTCTGTCTCATTTATTATGGTGATTTAACCAGCTATATGTGGAAGCCTTTGCAAATGGCTTGTGTGTGAGAGAACATGAGGAAGAGAAAACAAAGCCGCCTGTCTCTTCATTGGAGAGGGTCTCTGTATGTGGGCACATGGGTGGTTGTTAACATTTGTGTTCTGGGACTCCCACCGGAGGTCGGAGCTCCATTGCGCTGGGTGCTGTACTAACCCAGAGAGCGAAGGACTCGCATCCTCAAAGCGAGGTAAGCGCCTAAACATCTTTGAGGATGTGACACAGTCAAGTCCAAGGGTGCAAAGAGAAACAATGGCACGGAGAGGTGAAGTGACTTGGCCCAAGGTCATACAGTAGGTCAGTGGCAGCACCTGGAAGAAAACCTACGTCTCCTGACTCCCAGCCCAGTGCCTTAGCCGTTATCCCAGACTTCCTCCCCTTCTAAGCCAAACCAGTCAAGATGCCTCTTGGAATGAAGTGAATTCCTGGGAGAAGGAGCCCTGATTGTATAAAAGCACTTTCCTGCATAGCACTTTCTGGCAAAACAGCATGAGGGATACAACATCTACCAGACAACTCAGGCCAAACATGCAAGTAACAGGCTCCTAACGAATGAATGATAACAGTGTTGCCCATATAATCTGTATGGAGGGCAATAAATGGGTTGATTATATCCACCATAGAAGTTAATTAGAGCATCTCTGTTCAATTCTAAATCTCTCTTTTCAGGGGTTTACAATTTGGACATAAAAAATCTGCTCTGGGCTTAAATATGACACGCTGGGTCTCTGCACCGGGATCACTCTGTTTTTGAAACTAATTTAAATAAACTGTTTTGGGGGACCAGCTGGCTCTGGGGGGATTTTAATGAAGATACAGGGCTTTCCACAGCACTGTCACTGGGTCGTCTCTACGTCCGGTTAATAGAGGTGAATGTTGTTACGGTCTGACTGCTGATTGGTGGCCATGCATGTCTCAATCCAGTTCCTGATGGACAGGAGTCTGCATTGCAAAACAAATTCAGATTTTCTGCTAATTGGCCTCTTCATTGGCCGTGCAGGGATGCCAAGGACCAAATGGGTGATAGGGGCTGAACTTCCCTCTCCCTCCTAGAGGTGATACGTGCAGGTCAGGGATGAGGTCTGCTGGCAGGGCGGGGGGGGGGGGGGGGGGCACNATCACACCAGATGTCCATGCTGTACCTGCTTTCCGGATGGACTCCAGAAGGTCTCGCAATCGCCCTGTTGCCAACTCTCATGATTTTATTGCAAGTCTTGCGATATTGGGTGTATTTCATAAAACCCCAGTTCCTGCAGTCATGGGATTACATGAGGAACTCAGCTATTTTTTAAGCACTTTTCTAGTCCTCTGGAGGGTGGAGGAAAGTGGGAGAATGTGACCCTGAAGGGCTCAAAAAGCAGAAGGCAAATAAAAATAACCCATATGTATTTATTTTTAAATCTCATGATTTTTTAAGCTAATCTGGGGCCTGAGTCATGAGTTTTGAATAGTTGGCATTGGCAATACTGAAATCCGGTACCTTTTGCCAGCACTAAAGGCGCTTTAAGAGAATGTGATCATTTAAAAATAATGATGGTGTTAAAAAACATGTTTGCCAGCTGCAGTAGCTGTTTTGGGCTCAGTTAACACCAACATTCAGTCTTTGGCATTTTTGCTCATTGTGCCACTCAGTTCGTTGTATTCGTTTGTTGTGTGTATGGAGGGGGAACATTTGGATCCCGTTTCCTCCTAGAACTGGATGGAGCTTTCACGTATGCCAAACAACTGTCAGATGAGAGACAGAGTTTCAGGCCAGAAGTGACCACCAGTCTACCTAGTCCTGACCTCCTGTGTATCACAGGCAGCTAAACCCCACTCAGCCACCCACACAAGCCCGAGAACCAGAATGAGATCAAAGTATCAGAGTCCTCTGGAGACTAAACTGGTGTGTGCTACAGGCAGAGAACAGGAGGGGCCAAGGGACACCAATGCCTGTGGCAGGGAATTGATTAGGTGAGATATGCCCAGATGATCCTAACCAATGACCCATGCCTAATGCTACAGCGAAGGGTGAAAAATCCCAGAGGATAAATTCCTTCCCAACCTTGCCTATGGCAATCAGTTAGACCCCAAGCATGTGAGCAAGACCCAGCAGCCAAGCATCTGAGAGAGAGAATTCTCAGCACCACCTCAGAGCACTGGTCCGCCCAGTCCAGTATCCCATCTCTAGCCATGGCCGTCAGCGGAAGGAGAAAAGACAAACAGAATACAATGGGGGAAAATATTTCCTTCCTGATCCCGACAGGTGACTGACTGAAGCCCTGCAGCATGAGATTTTAGGAATTTAAGACCTACGGGTAAAAAGATTCCATATCCTGTTACCAGTGACCTTAGCCATCCAGTCCCCCTTGTTCTGTGTACACAATGAAAACACTGGATTCTGACAAGGGTAGCTATGGAGAATCTGCATAGATTCCAAGGAATATTGCAGATTCCTGCTCCTTCTGCACACGATTTGACCACATGGAGTTATGAGTATGTTTTGCAAAGAATTTTCCCAAGGATGTTCTCCTACATAGAGCATGTGTCCTAAATACATATTCACTTGATACCCAATAGATTTGTTCTAGTTCAAGTCAGACACCAGTAAGGCTGAATACATATTTAAGCATCAGATCATAACAGTTTATTATCTGTTGGGCACATATGTTTTAACCCTTAAAAACACTGACATTTTCCAGACTGCCAGCCAAATTACTGCTCATTGGGACTAAGATATATGGGATGAATTACCGGTAACAAAGATAAAGAGCTATGGGATGGATTAATCAAATTGTAAATTTCTTAAATCTCCACTGAACTCAATGAATCAAATGTGGCTGTGTGTTTCTGGCCCCATTCAGCATATTAACTGTTGCTAATATAGCCAGCATATTCCAAAGTGGATTCAGATTGCGCAGGTGGCCGGCCTGAGACATCTTGAGGCTGGATTTCAGAGGTATTAACCACCCACGACTCCCACAGACTGACTCTGTTGCACTTACAGGTGCTCTCATCCCTGGTTGCAAACCAAACTGCTGCCCCCCTCCCCCTCCAAACCAGTGGGCACATGTGAAAGTTCCAGCCAATGTGTTTACAATCACCATAGGGTTAAAACCAGGTCCTGAGCCTATTCTTATGGAGCAGAGCTGGTGATTCACCTTCACGGATTGGGGATCTATTATTTCTAGCCCTGTGGGGCAGCATGGTACCAAGGCACTCTAAAGTGCAAATGACTTTTGTTCTCCCCTGGCTCCAATAAAAAGCCACTACTCCCTACCATCCACTTATAGCTAAAAAAACAGGCCCCCCATCTCCCTTTTAACCACGGGGAGGAAGCGTGCCCTGCCTTCCAACACTCGCGCCTCCATCCATAATACTAACTACATCTACCCCTCTGCCGCCTCGCATGTGCTGGGCCTCTGACTGGCGTCTTTTCTTCTGAGATGATTAAACCCCCAGTGCTTTTACTTCTGAGAGTGGAAAAAAATCCCCTGCAAAGACTTCTTCCATCCCTGACCCCCACATGGGACCCTGCCTATAATCTAGTTTTGACTGGGGCATCCAATGCCTTCAGGCAAGCTCTGGGCTTTAAAGACCTATGCATCGGACAGACTGGATGGTCTTTGATGGAGGTGATTCTTTCTGGTCCCTGATGTCCTGCGTATAGGTCTTAACAAAATATTAGACACCATCTGCTCAGAGCTATTCTGATGTATTGGCCAAACATCAATGTGTATTTACTAAGGGGAGCACAGGGCTTTAGAAGTTCAATTTCTTTTTGGCCATCTATGAGAGACATGAAACAAGGAGATTAAATGCCAAAAAGCCACCTATAAATAACACTGAGGATATAAACCCACAAAAGCCGGGACATTCACAGTGAAAGCAGCTGCCCTTCCCTCCACACCATCACGGTGGTGCTTTTGCTTTTGTTTACAACAGCGTAGAGCTGAGATCAGAACATCCACACCTTTGCTTTGAACCCTGCTTTCTCTCTCTCTCTGCCAGGCTGAATGGAGATCTTGCTTAGATGCTGTTTATCAAAATCCTGCCTTGACCAAGATGCTGCAGTTGTATTTTCCCCCCAACCACAGCAGAAACCCACATAGAAAAGCCTGTCCACTTAACACTGCAGGCAAACAGCCAAAAAGGAGTCGGACGGCGAGAACACCACACATTGCCAGGGAAGGGTGAAAAATCTAAAGGATCTTTGCTCTGACAGAGGCAATAGCAGATAGGTTTGTGAGTCTTGCAGCTCTGCTGAACTCAATGCTGATGCCCTCTGTTGGCACCTTTTGGTAATGCAATTGGCAATGCCAGCTGATAACTCTTACAACAATACGATACACTATTATCACTATGCATTATTTGTAGAGCGGTAGTGCCCAGGAACCAGGGTCATGGACCAGGACTCCATTGTGCTAGGCACTGTACAAACGCAGAACAAAAAAGACAGCACCCTATTCCAAAGAGCTGACAATCTAAACTTGCATTTGGAAGGGAAATGATCACCTCATTTATAAGCCACTAATATAACAATGCAAACAGTATATTGAGGCAATGGTGCCTAGTATTTAGAGCAGGGGACTGAAAGTCAGGAGTCCTGAATTGTTTCCCTAGCTCTGCCAATGATTTGCTTTGCGGCCATGGGGGAGTAAGACCTCTGGGCCTCAGTTTACCTCTGTATCTATTCCCTCTCCTCTCCAGTCCCCAAGGGAAGGGTGCCATTTTAGGGATAGCTTGGTACTGAATGGGGAAAGCGAATACATTCTGAGCTGCAGCTGCTAGCAGGAAGGAGTTCTGTTAGCAGCGCTGAGAAGAGTTTATTGTCCTCAGTTGAGGAGCAGCAATGCAGAAGCAAGGATCACTGAATAGGTGGCCTTTGCATCCAGTAGATCTGGGTGCTGGGACTCTTTGCCTCTTCCCTGGGGAATAAACGCACACACAGGGGAGAGCAAATCCCCCAAATGGCCCTGAGAAAAGAGTGAACACACCGTAGTCACTTTAACGGGATTGGATCTGCTGCTAGCCTCATCCCCAGCGGGATGTCCCCACCCCACGGACCAACAGGCTGCAAAGCCGCCCCTCGTCGGATCGAGTCATGTGCTGCCTAGTGTATCATGGCCAAAGTTGTCAGCCAAGCTCTTGTTGCAGAGCTCTTTACTGCTGGGGGATGATGCAAGAGGCAGGACGGGCCCAGCTGGATTGGCAGCTCCCAAGTGGATCTTGCAGTGCTGGGTTAATCTCCTCTTGTCTTGTAAACTGCGTCTGTGACCGTAAGGGCATTGTTGCCCCCTTACTAACACTCAGTGGGGGTGTTTTGGTTGGCTAGCTCCCAGCACTAAAAGAATGGGGAGAGGCCAATGCTCCAGGTCAGCCTGATTGACAGGGCGGGCAGGCTAATCAGGGAGTCAGGAGTCCAGAGTGGGTCCTGTCCTCCTAAGGTGACCAGACAGCAAATGTGAAAAATCGGGACGGGGGGTGGGGTGTAATAGGAGCCTATATAAGAAAAAGACCCCAAAATCGGGACTGTCCCTATAAAATCGGGACATCTGGTCACCCTACGTCCTCCATGTGAGCTGGAAGTGCCTGGGTCAGACAGAGTGGGGCCGAGCTAAGGAGAAAGCAGGGACCCAAGCTGAGTGGGGAGCAGAGCCGGGCCAGCCAGAGGGGCCAGAAAAGCAGCCCAGGTGGCAGGTCAGAGCTGGGAACAGAGTCACGGAAGCAGCCCACAGAGCAGGGCTGGGCCAGCCAGAGACACAGCCCAGGGAGAGCAGATCCTGTGCTGGGAGCAGGGCTGCAGCCACAGAGCCAGAGGGGCCAGAGAAGCAGCCCAGGGGGCTGGAGGCAGAGCAGCAGCATCAGTGCAGAGGCCGAGCAGAGCCGGAGCTAGAACAGTGGAGCTGGGGCTGGAGCAGTCTGAAGCCGGGTGCAGTGAGCAACTGGGGCCAACCAAGGGGGCACCCTGGGCAAAGGGCCCAGTGCAGAAAGACACCCCCAGCCAAGGGTCCTTGCAGGCCGGACTGGGAGGGGGATCTTAACCCGACGGGGGCTGACGCTGGGAAGAAGGGTCCCATCACCCAAAGCCCGGAGGTGTGTGGCCACCACCAGAGCAAGGGTCCAACCTGCAGCACAGCCAGGGCCTGAGAAGGAGGCCTGGCACCTACAAGGAACAGACTGTGAAGTGCCCTGATGTCCAGAGACACTGTTTGTGATGTTCCCGGCCACAGAGCAGGGTGATGTGTTTTCCTTTCACCTTTCCCATTTTTCCTTATTCTTTTTTAAATTAATTGTTGATTAAATAACTTGGATTTGCTTTAAATTGTATGAAATGATCAGTGGGTCAGGGAAGTGTCCAGTGCGGAGAGAACACCCCGGAGTGGGGACACCCTAGCCCCTGTCTTAGTTAGTCTATAAGGTGCCACAGGACTCTTTGCTGCTTCCACAGCAGGGTTGGGAGTCGAGCCCCCCAGGAATCCTGGGCCCAGCCTTGTTGGGGTTACAAGGACTCTGCCAGACAGGAGAGTGCAAGGGGAGTCCTCAAGGGCAGGGAGGCCTCTGGGTAAAGGAAGTGGGAGCGAGGACTCAGATCCTTCCGCTAGCCCATTTCACCAGGGCAGTGCAGAAGCCAGGAGAGTTCCCCACAATAGCAGGACCATTCCCCCGCTTACATCTGGAAGCCACTGAGAGATGACGCACGGGGAGCCCTGCGATGGCTTNTCAGTGCGGAGAGAACACCCCGGAGTGGGGACACCCTAGCCCCTGTCTTAGGTGACCACATCAGGGTTTGGAGTCGAGCCCCCCAGGAATCCTGGGCCCAGCCTTGTCGGGGTTACAAGGACTCTGCCAGACAGGAGAGTGCAAGGGGAGTCCTCAAGGGCAGGGAGGCCTCTGGGTAAAGGAAGTGGGAGCGAGGACTCAGATCCTTCCGCTAGCCCATTTCACCGGGGCAGTGCAGAAGCCAGGAGAGTTCCCCACAATAGCGGGACCGTTCCCCCGCTTACATCTGGAAGCCACTGAGAGATGACGCACGGGGAGCCCTGCGATGGCTTTTATACAGAGGAAAGCTGCACTTCAGAGGGCTGCAGCAGAGCTGTCTGTCCCTGACAGGGGAATCCCTCGACGCTCTCCTCCCCGGCCTCCATGCATCTTTGGATGAAAGGGACGGTTTGTTTGGAGGGCTGTGTCCCCGTCCGTGGCCCCGGGCAGACGGAAGCTGCATGCAGCACCTGTAGCTGTAGGGCCCTCTTTCCCCTACACGTGACAAGTGNAGCCAGAGGGGCCAGAGAAGCAGCCCAGGGGGCTGGAGGCAGAGCAGCAGCATCAGTGCAGAGGCCGAGCAGAGCCGGAGCTAGAACAGTGGAGCTGGGGCTGGAGCAGTCTGAAGCCGGGTGCAGTGAGCAACTGGGGCCAACCAAGGGGGCACCCNAGCAGGGCTGGGCCAGCCAGAGACACAGCCCAGGGAGAGCAGACCCCGCGCTGGGAGCAGGTCTGGGCCAGGCAGAGACACAGCCCAGGGAGAGCAGACCTTGTGCTGGGAGCAGGGCTGGGCCAGGCAGAGACACAGGCCAGGGAGAGCAGATCCTGTGCTGGGAGCAGGGCTGGGCCAGCCAGAGACACGGCCCAGGGAGAGCAGACCCCGTGCTGGGAGCAGGGCTGCAGCACAGAGCCAGAGGGGCCAGAGAAGCAGCCCAGGGGGCTGGAGGCAGAGCAGCAGCGTCAGTGCAGAGGCCGAGCGGAGCCGGAGCTAGAACAGTGGAGCTGGGGCTGGAGCAGTCTGGAGCCGGGTGCGGTGAGCAACTGGGGCCAACCAAGGGGGCACCCTGGGCAAAGGGCCGAGCGCAGAAAGACACCCCCAGCCAAGGGTCCTTGCAGGCCGGACTGGGAGGGGGATCTTAACCCGACGGGGGCTGACGCTGGGAAGAAGGGTCCCATCACCCAAAGCCCGGAGGTGTGTGGCCACCACCAGAGCAAGGGTCCAACCTGCAGCACAGCCAGGGCCTGAGAAGGAGGCCTGGCACCTACAAGGAACAGACTGTGAAGTGCCCTGATGTCCAGAGACACTGTTTGTGATGTTCCCGGCCACAGAGCAGGGTGATGTGTTTTCCTTTCACCTTTCCCATTTTTCCTTATTCTTTTTTAAATTAATTGTTGATTAAATAACTTGGATTTGCTTTAAATTGTATGAAATGATCAGTGGGTCAGGGAAGTGTCCAGTGCGGAGAGAACACCCCGGAGTGGGGACACCCTAGCCCCTGTCTTAGTTAGTCTATAAGGTGCCACAGGACTCTTTGCTGCTTCCACAGCAGGGTTGGGAGTCGAGCCCCCCAGGAATCCTGGGCCCAGCCTTGTTGGGGTTACAAGGACTCTGCCAGACAGGAGAGTGCAAGGGGAGTCCTCAAGGGCAGGGAGGCCTCTGGGTAAAGGAAGTGGGAGCGAGGACTCAGATCCTTCCGCTAGCCCATTTCACCAGGGCAGTGCAGAAGCCAGGAGAGTTCCCCACAATAGCAGGACCATTCCCCCGCTTACATCTGGAAGCCACTGAGAGATGACGCACGGGGAGCCCTGCGATGGCTTTTATACAGAGGAAAGCTGCACTTCAGAGGGCTGCAGCAGAGCTGTCTGTCCCCGACAGGGGAATCCCTCGACGCTCTCCTCCCCGGCTTCCATGCATCTTTGGATGAAAGAGACGGTTTGTTTGGAGGGCTGTGTCCCCGTCCGTGGCCCCGGGCAGACGGAAGCTGCATGCAGCACCTGTAGCTGTAGGGCCCTCTTTCCCCTACACGTGACAAGTGCATGGTAACGGCTCTTTCTGAAACAGGGCCCCTAGGTCAGGGCGAGAGCAGCTGCTCCACGGAGGCTGGAGGGCGCATTTCCCAGTGCCTGTGCCTGGGAATCTGACTGGTGTGTTAGTGCTTGTTAAAGCTCCCACTGGAAAGTCCCGCCTGTGCGAGGGTGAAGGAGTCGGTGACTGATACTGCCCTCTAGTGGCTGAGCCACAAAGACGCTGCGGCACCTACTACTGCTGGGAACCGAGAGCGTTTTCCTGCACGGTGCAGTGAGAGCTGGAGGCCTGGGGTGCTGTCCCAGCTCCGGGCGCGTGTCCCTGCTGCACATGGACTCCTTACACCCTCGCCATGGGACTACGCTGGACATTAGCAGCTCGGCCCTGCCCGGGGTGTGTGTGAAATCAATGGGAACCAAGGGCACCCCTTGAAGGCGTGGCTCCTGTATTAAATAATGATCCATTCCTATTTCCCGCTCGGGCAGCTCCCCCATGGCTCTGCAGACCCTTGCTTGCCGTACACCTCTGCGGAGGCAGCTTGTCCCGCCCCCTGCAGGGTGTGTGGCTTGTTCGGATGCACCAAGGCGCCCAACTCCGTAGCCAGCTTTGCACTCCCCTTTGCCTCTGGGAGTGGAGCCCCAGCCAGACTGCGCAGTAACTCCAAGGGGCTACGCATCTCGCTGTCAGCCCATTCCAGCAGATGACACAGATACCCTCTGCCCTGCAGGGTGCCCCTCACTGGTCTAGAGAGGGGCCCTTTGAAGCTCCCCGCACCAGGGTATGTTTCTCCTGGCAGGGCAGGTGTCTCTGGCCATAGCATAGCCCTGTGGCCTGTGTCAGGCGATAGGCCCCCTCAGACTGGGCTAGCATCTCCTCCCAGTGGCTGGGCTTGCTGTCCTCTACTGCACAGCAATGAGGGGGGGAGAAGAAAGCGTCCCCTTCCCCTCCCCCAGAGCCCGAGCGGAACAGATGTGAACCAAACAGGGCTCCTTCTACATCCCCTAGCCAAGGCGCCGAGGCTTGGCAGCCATCCTAGGACACGGACAATGGGAGGCTGGCTGTCTGCGAGCCATCCTGTGCTCACTCGACAAGAGTCGTTTCCTGCTGCCTGGCTCTGGGAAGCAGCGCAGGGATCTCTGGGGCTGGGCCTGCCAGCCTGCTGGAGAATAAAGGGAGAGATGGCTCCGCTGTGCTGCCCCACTGGCCTTCTGCCCATCCCTGAGTGCTAGGTGACACAGCCTCCCCTCTCCACAGTGAACCCCCAGGGCTGGGAGGGAAAGGAGGCTACCTGATTTCCCCCTTACACACTCCCCAGAGAGGGCATCCAGGTAGGACCAGCTCCAGGTGCACTGTGCACTGGGTAAAGGACCACATATAGCCCTGTGCATTCTTCCTCACCTCTTCCCTTCCTCAGGTGGAGAATTTGCTTTCTCATCAGCCAGCCTCCTTCTGCAGCCTGCCCAGCAAGGGTCTAGGGCCCAGAGCACAAGGGTCTTCCAGCCAGCATCCGCCTGCAGCCTGCACTCTGGCAATGGGTCCCAGGGGACAAGGGTGGCTTATGGCTGGGCAGCTTTTTCCTGCACTGGATATTCTCCCAGTCATTGGGGTCAGCAGTCATCAAGCCTACACCTAAAACTGTCTGTGCATGCAGGGTCCTGAGGGGCCGCACAGAATGTAGTTGTGGAGGTGTGTCACAGTATGGAGAGCAGGGAGAGGTGGTTGGACTTTTTCCCCCACCCCCATGGAAATTTGGGACTTCCTGCCGAAAGAATCCAAACCTGAACTATTTAGATTCAGAAATGCCTCATGGGAATTGTAGTTTGGGTTCCTCATGCTCCCGTCTTCCTCTGTTGGCCAGGCTCCCTGGTCAGACTACATCTCCTATGATGCATCACAGTCTCCCCAGTTGGGGAAAAGAGGTGATGCATCATGGGAGTCCCATGGCCATAGTGCATCATAGGAGATGTAGTCCCCCTGGGGAGCCAGGCCCATATTGGAGAAAGGGGACAGGAGCCAACCAAACTACAACTCCGATGAGACGCCGTGAAAGCATTTAATATTTCAGTTTTCGGGCATTCAGGTTTTCCATGAAAACATTGTCCACAGGAAGCAGAAACCTTTTGGGGAAAAATTGTTTAGTTGAGCCACAGTTTGGACTGACAATTTTTGATTCACTTCAGATTAGAGCATGAGAAATGCCTTAGACTAGGCTCGGGGATGCAGGGAAGCCCGGTTCCCCCTCCTCTGCTGAAGGGCTTTGTGAAGGCTGAGAGAAAAGTCCCCCTGTGCTTTGGCTGACGCTGCCAAAAGCACAGCGAGTGCTCCCCTTCCGAACTGACTGGTGCAGGCACAGCGCCGCCTCTCATTTCAATCGGCTCTAGTCACCTGATTGGGCGCTGATGTCTGGCGGAAGTGGTGCAGGGTGGGAATTTGCTAGCAGAGCTCCCTCAATTACACTGGATGGGTGGAACACTTTGGGAGCCGTCTTGCATGGATGGGGCATCACACAAGCGCATTAGCTTTGCTGGAGCGTGACGCACTTCAAAAGCATGCAGCCGTGCAGAAAAGAGAGATTAGGTTTTTACTCCCTCTAACTGGCCACTGCGGCATCATCATCTTTGCTCTCTCTCTCTCTCTCTCTCTGGCATTGCCTTCTCCTACGTTCACGTCCAGCCGGACAGCAGGACTCATTAAACAAAAGGAAAAAAGATAAATAAAGCATAATGTTGCCCCTTCTTCTGACACCAGCTTTGCTCCTCTGCTGATTGGGAGCAGATGTCTGGGGTCTTGCAGTTCAGTTTCCCAGTGGAGGAGAAATCAGTGATGTGGTGCCTGGATATATATTTTATTTACACACATACTCCAGTCCTGCAATTAGAAAGTCAAGCAGCAGGCAGGGCATCCCTTCTTCCAGGACTCTCAGCCCCAAACCAGGGCCTGGCTCCCAGGGAATGCAAACATTGGCTCTAACCAGAGCCCAAGGCAGAGAGCACTGTCCCCTGTCCTGAAACGCTGCACACAAGCCTTGCACAACCCAAATCGAGAAACAAAGCATATCTTCCCAAGAGTTAAAACTTGCTTGCACGCCAAGAAAAAGAACAAAGACTGTGTGTAACAGCTCCACCTGGTGAGACCTGCCTGAACAATACATTACATTAGCACCATAGGAATTGCAGATTGGGTCAGACCAATGATCCGGATAGTATCCAGTCTCCAGCGGTGACCAGTACCACGCAGGGAAAAGTTCAAGAAACCCCGTAACAGCCAATTATGGAATAACCTGCCCAGAAGTCCTGTCAGTTAGTGGCTGGTTTATCACCTGGAGCAGGAGGGATTATATCCCCTCTAAACACTTTCTCCTCTTATCAGCGGATATTCATGATCCCTATACGATTTCCATCCTTGTTTGAATCCTGATATGCTCTTGGCCTCAATGGTATCTGTTGGCAGGGGGTGCCATGAGTTAATTGAATCCTCCCCTAGTATCTGGATATGTGTCTGTTGCAAAAAATGCATGAATTTTGGGGACAAGATCTAGGAAGACACAGACTATGATCTCCTACAGGAGAAAGGCTCCTTCTTCCTCCCCACTCCCCTGCACCAGCCTCAGTCTATTATCAGGGCCTACTGGGTCGTGTGCATCGCCAGCTGATAAGCTCACTGGGCTTGTTTTCTTACTTGGTCAGAAAGCACCACTCTCACCTATGGTGCTATAGAGAGAGGCAGTGTAGTCTATGCAATAAGGCACCGGGATGGCAATCAGCACACCTGGGTTTTCTTCCTGTCTCTGCTACCACCCATCTCGGTAGCCTTGTCACTTCACCTCCCTAAGCCCATCTTTCCCCTCCCACCCTTTGTTTCTTATCTACTTAGGCTGTAAGATCTTTGGGGCAAGGACTGTCTCTCTCTGGGTATATTCAGTGCTGAGTCCGAGGGGGCTCTGCCCTCTCTTGGTTGGGGCCTCTGTGTTCTACCACAATGCACATCATCAATAACACGAGCAAAGCAGCGCTGTGTGGTTTCCAGATATTGGTCCCAGCTATTTGCATGGGGCTGGACAAGAAGGTGGCTGAAGCCCTCCCAACCAGTGGAAGATGGAAATGGAGGCAAAGGGGAGAGCGGTTGGGGTTGTATTTTCAGTTTGCAAACTGCTCCGCTGAGACCCTCTGCGGGGTAGGGAGCAGTTTTCACTGCCCACTGTTGACAAGTAGGCCCCTGCATTCCAATGGGTAATGGGATCCACTAGCTGACCTGTTACCCACCCCTCTATCAACCAACGTAAGTTTCACCGACAAAAGTGCTGGTGTGGACAGCGCTTATGTCGGCAGGAGACATAAGCACAGAGCAGCTACGTGGGAGGCCTTACAGAGGCTGCAGCAATACACCTGTGCCACTGTAAGGTCCGTAGTGTAGACAAAGCCTCTGCCTGCACATGCAAACTGGCAGATCAAAGACTAACATAACAAAGTGGGCTATTCTAATGACACGAAGACATGCAAGTGCAGGGAAGTGCAGACCCTGGAGCACCTGCTCGTTTGCTGAGGACCTGACTGCAGTGATGGAAAGAGCCATCGCCTATGTCCGCTTCTGGAAAAACATCTCGTTTGTGACAAGGACATGAGAAGAAGAAGAAGAAGAAGTGGGAAAATTTGACTTTTTGTCGAACCACCCACCTCCCCACCCCCATGTTTTGGTTTTCCAGTGGAACAGCTAATTTCCTCGAGCAAAGCAGGTATTTGTGAACATGTCCATTTAGTCAAAAACTCCATCCAAAAAACCCAGCACAAGTTTGGACAGAACATTTTTGACAGCCCTTGCTGAGACCCGCTAAGCACCTGGTTTTATGAATGAATGGTTGTAGGTCGTAGTTATAGGTCCAAGGCTCCTTACCTAACTATTATCAAGCCCTTGAACCATGCTGTTCTCCCCAACATGCAGGAGAAGGACCAGGCCCACGTTTGTCTGAGATATCTCGCACTGTCCTAGAGACAGTCCCGGGTTTAGAAGGTGCCGCAGATGGGAGAGAGTCACTTCTTTGGGACTTAACCCAAAAGCAATGTCTGCCCCTTGCAGAGGAAAAGGGGCATGAAAGAGCCCATGAAAGGCAGCGGGAAGGGGGATTTTATTACAATTCAGGCTGCCATCCTCTAATGCAAACTGGTTGGAGCTTGCTTGACAATAGAAGATCAAAATCCTGGGTGGAAGTGATTTCTGGGTATCTTAAGTATCTTAATGGGAAATTCTCCAGCAACTTTCCAGCTGCCTTTATCTGCGATTGGATATTAACATTTCAGAGCAGAGTACTTTTCAGGTAGGAGAGGGTGTGAAATATTACAAAGTCTCTTTGTCTATTTATGCCATTCCCTCTCCCCCACCCCCTGCTCTCGGCCTGATCGGGGAAACAATGAGAAACACACGAGAGAGGAGAAAGAGAGAGAAAAATATCCAGGAAAGACTGCAAAGGCGAGATAATAGGAGGCTCTTTGCGTGCAGTTCTACTTGCGAGGCCTCTATTGACAGATCCTCCAAGATGCTCATAGATATCCCGGCTGCAAGTCGCGTTACCCAGAGATTTATTTCTGTGACACGAAAAATGGGGGAACCGAACTGTTACTGTCGGTGGGGAGATTATAACTGGAATCTCTTTTTAATGCAGAAATCTTTAACCCGACAAAATATCCATCTCCCGGAAAGGATTTGACCGTCCGATCCCCCCACTCCTTCCCATCAGAACACTGCAAAATGTATTGGAGGAGCAGCGGGTTCGCTTTAACCGATAGCATTCAGTGCTTTTTACTGTGCTATTCATCCACATGACAACGCTGAGAAGGGAGCCCATACTTCTTCCTGACTTTTTATTGCTTTTCAGCCCAGTGGGAACCAGAAGACATGAAAAAAGTAGTTTAACGGCAAAATGTGTTTAAGCCTCATTTCAAGGAAAGGGGGGCAGATTTGAAGGCAAAAAAAAAAAAAAAAATGAGGCTGACCAGCAAATATAAATCTAGTTTATCATTGTGGGGGAATGATGTTAGCGAGGACTCATGTCAGCCTTCAAGGGCTGGGACCATCCTGTGCTGTGCCAAGGGGTGTGTCTGGATCATTATCAGTGGGCTTAATGGAGGCTGCAAGACAACTCTGGGAGACCACACCCAAGGTTCTAAATGGGGTCAGAGGTTGCAGGATGCCTGATGCAGACAGAGCTCAGGTTGTGCTCTCTGGGAGATGGTCTCAGGTTGTGGGCTCTCTCTCGACACAAGTATATGGGGGGGGGGGGGGGTTCTCCTTGGGGGCACAACGTGGGCTAGTGCCCCAGACTGCAGACCATTTCTGTGTTTATTTGGAAAGATTCTGATTCACTTAGTGACAGATTCAAGGAGCTCAATCTATTTGGTTTAACAAAGAGAAGGTTAAAGGGTTGACTTGATCACAGTCTATAATTATCTACGTGGCGAACAACTATTTAATCATGGGCTTTTCAATCTGGCAGAGAAAGGCATAACATGACCCAATGGCTGGAAGTTGAAGCTAGACAAAGTCAGACTAGAAATAAGGCACAAACTTTTAACAATGAGAGTAATTAGCCATTGGAACAACTTAACAAGGGTGGAGGTAGATTCTCCATCAGTGAGAAGTTTTAAATCAGGAGTGGATGTTTTTCTACAATATCTGCTCAAGGAATTATTTTGGGCCAGTTCTTTGTGTTCGACAGGTGGTCGGCTGTGATGAGCTTTGAGCAGGGGGTTGGACTAGATGACCTCCTGAGGTCCCTTCCAACCCTGATATTCTATGCTTCTATGATCACAATGGTCCCTTCTGGCCTTGGAATCAATGAATCTATGAATTTCTATGTCAGTAGAGTTCAGGCTTTGGGGCATGTTGGAAAGTTCTCATCACACATGTGTGCCTGTGTCAGAGCCATGCCCAAGTTCAGGAAAGCCAATGAACCACCATTTGAGTTCCAATAAATGAACCCGAGATGGAACCAAGACCCAAAAAACCAGACAGTCCCCAAGCTTTAGGAAAGATTGGGCCAGAAGTGAACTTTGCAGTTCTGGCTCACCTCCAAACTAAAATCAGAGGGGATTCCCACATCCCGAGGTCATCAAGTGTCCGAATTTCAAGAGAGCTCAGCTCCTATTTAGGCACCAAAATGATGAGCGCTGAACTCAAAAATCTGACCAAAATTGTCACAAGCGGAACTGCTGGATAGAGTTCGTCAGAAAAACGTTGATGGACCAATTTCCGTTAGAGAATGGCATGCTGTCAAAATCAAAACACTTCATGGAATCATGTAGATTTTGCTGAAATTTCATTCTGGAGAAAAACTGGGGAAAAACTTCTAACAATATTGAAATATCCCATTTCAACATTTCTAAAATGAAACATTTCTGTTTTGTTTTGAAATGACTTTTTGCTTTGAAAGTTTTAAAAGTCTGTATTATATATTACGATAGACATTTTTAAAAAAGCAAAATCAAAACTAAATGTTTCAATTTTGTAGAAACAAAATATTTTAACTGATCCCAAATGACTTTAAAAAAAAAAAAATATTTCGTGGAGAATTTCAAATGTTTGCGGTTTCATTCCTAATCAGAATAAACACAGATGGCAAAATCTTGAAATCCTTTCCAAAGTGCAATTTTTGTCCTCCTCACTGATCTTCTACTGGGTGTGGTAGAAAATCCAACCCCACTTGCAGGTGCTGAACGCTGGAAAACTGGACCCTAAACGAGATCAGAAGGTCTTGAAACCAACCTTAGCTACTCCCAGGTCAGAGCAACAGGGCAGCTCTAAACCTACCATGAAAGAGCCTACTCAGCTCCTTTCTCTTAAAGCCTCTCCCGATCAAGTAATTCTCTCCAGCTGAGCCTAGCCACCAGGCTTACCAACTGACAGCAGACACCTGTGTTAAATCTCTCCTGCTCAGGCAGAATGTGTTAACCCCTTCCCTGCCAGTGGCCAGACAGACCGTCTACACCCCATCACAAAGTGCAATAGGGTGTGCCGGAGGGGTGAGTGTTACTGTTCACATTTGCGTGTTTGCCTTATGTGCTATGGCCACACATGTGGGTGCATGTATGCGCGTGGCACTTTGGAGATTTAAAAAAAAAGACTGTGTCCCTGCCCCAAAGATCTTCCAATCTATTGAAAGAGAAACTAGAGCTGATGAGAGAGACGGTAGCAAATGCTGGAGAGGCAAGGACAGTAAGAAAAATAGCAAGAAATCATAATTCTGGTTAAAAATAGAACAAGGGCATCATCCGAAAACCCCACTAGCTAATATCTGCACTTCTTGGAGTACGTAGTGGTATGATCTGCTCTGTGACCGTGGGTAAATCTCTTAGGCCAAAATCCTTAAGGGTATTTAGGCATGTAACGCCCATTGAAATCAATGGCCTTCACCTCAGTGCTTCAGTCATTCTGTCTGTAAAATGCCATGAGTTTTACTTACCCACCTTTGTAAAGCGCTTTGAGATCTTTGGATGAGTGGCACAATGTGCAAAATATTATTCATTCATACATTAGGAATGTATTAAATCTGTTTCACGAATACGCAGAGGATGAAATCTCCCGATCTGCAAAGCCATAGAGGGGATGTCATTTCTTCTGCGTGTAAAGAGAGAGGCTAGCCCTGTCCTTTGAAATTGCATCCTTCTTCCCCGCCTCCCTTGCTGGATGCACCTGCACTCTCATCACTATACGGGATTGCTTTCATTATAGTGTGTGGTCATTCTGTTCTGGGTAGTTGTTTGCTCACAATCAGGGAGGCCAAATACCAGTCTGTTTGATGATGATTTCAGAACTCCTGCTGCTCCCTGAGAGGTAATGGAAACGTACTTAGGAAATTAAGCCCTCTGGCTCTGCACAGATTCCTCCTTCCTTTGCTCTTAGCTAATTTTCTTGTCTGTTGGGTATCTTAGGCCCTGTCTACATTGGAGAATTTTTCACCCACGCTAGTCCGAATGCAGACTTGCTGCACCTGGTGCAACTTCATCTTATAAATTATACTGGTGCAAATACACAAGTTATTGGGCTCAGTATGGAAGTAACAGGGTGAAATTAAATGGTCTGTGTTGTACAGGAGAGCTGACCAGATGGTCCCTTCTGGCTTACAATCTGTGTAATTTCTCCAGTGTAGACATGGCCTTATATCTGAGCTTACGTTTGTGCAGGGTCCAGACCATTATTTACTGGAACCCTAACATAAAAGTTCTATAGAATTTAATAGGGATGAAACCAAAGGGATTTAATAGAAAATTGGCAGAAGTCTATAGAAATCATTCAAAAATCTGTAGAGCTCTATAGGTAGTGTATAATGTTCTGTTACATTCTCCAAGACAGTTAAAGGAAAATAAAAAGGTTCTGAATCTCTATGGCCTCCTCTCCTATAAGTCTTTCTCCCACAGGCAGTGTTAAAAACCCAGCTCATCAAAGCCCATGGGGATGACCCTCTGCTTCAATCTTCAAGAAATTGACTAGTTTAGTTTCCTTCTATAGGCTGGGTGAAACCGGTAAGCCAACAAACAACAGAAATAGTTTCAAAATGTTGAAACATCTGTTCATTTGTGACTAATCTACAGTGTTATTGATAAGGCAGGGTTTCCCCCCCACCATCAAAGATAATGCTTCCCTTTTCACATATTGCCTGTATTTCTATTAGCAACCAGGAGGGTTAGAAGAACTCACACATGGACTGCAGCTGGAAGTGAGTTATTGATTTGTTTACTTTTTACAAACTGCCATCAAATACCATTTGACCATCTTTAAAGGACTTCTTTGGGAATCTTGTTTCTCAGGGCTGGGGGTTGCCGTCAACTCTGTTTGCAAACAGGGATTGTTTTCCTTTCCTAAGTTGTAGGCAGCTGGTTACAGATACTACACCTGGTGCAAAAGAAGGAGAAAGGGCCGTCTGATTTTCAGAGGGGTTGAGCCTCCGTGGCTCCTATTGACTGCAGTGCGCACAGTATTGCATTCAGCACTGTGAAAATCTGGCCACGATCCCACAATATGAAGGAGGCTCTCTGGGGGTTATTTTCTATTTAAAGGGGAAAAAATGAAGAACAACAATGGGGTGGTGAGTTGTTCAGCACTGATATATTCTGGCGATGACACCTGCTCTGAAACCTTCCTCCTAATGTCTTTCACCGATGCAGACGGTGCCAGTTTATTCGGTTTTCTAATGACTCGCATTCGTTTGTATTAGATGGATTTTCTATGATTTCCTTCTGCCTGGCTGCAAAGCCTGCGAGCAATTCAAATTAAGATCAGCTCCCTGTGCCCCATCTGGCGACAGCAGATCCCCCATTTACGTTTGCTGCCTTCTCAGCAGCTCTCCTCCTCTTACGTCCTATTGTGTTTCTATCTGTCCGAATTCTGCAGGCCCGTGGCGCTTCATAGACACCTGCTGGGGTTAATTCCAGTTCGGACCTATTCATTTTAAGCAACTCATTCTGAGATGCAAGGTGGGGAGTTGGGGCGGGAGGGAGATAAATTTGTATTAGAGAGCTCTGTGCAGCGGAAATTACACAGAAGCTGTAGGAGGTGAGAATCAGTGCTCCACTACCTGGCTAAACCACTACATAGAAATTATAAGCAAGGTGATGGAGCCAGTGCTTATAGCACCTGGGTAAGGTTCTCCATAGAAATCACATAGAAGGTGACAGGTGTGGGAGTGGAGAATGGTTGTGTCTGAAACATGGACCTCAGCCCTTCGCAATGTGCTCCCCTCGGGTACCTCCACCCTGCTGCCAGGCTGGATTAATCTGGGGGACCATCAGTAGCACTCTCATGAAGGCAAGAGAGGGTCCCCGGCACTCTTTGACCTGCTCGGCGTTTTTTACTTTGGGCTCATAACTGCTTGTTCTGTGCCTGAGCGAGCCCTGCATCTGCCAGGGTTCCCTGGAAGCTGAGCGGGTGACCAAATCCATCTACTCCCTAGACACTGCAGCAGGCGATGCCCTCTCTTGTGTCATTTCGGCACGCTGAGCTCCGGTGCCAGGCATAAGCTGAAAGGCACAGGCCAGTGAATATGGAAAATGATAGGAATTAGCTGACCGCTTTGGGCCCAGATGTGGTCTAGGCTGTTTGGCTTGGTGGAGGTTTGTAGTGAAGGCTTAACGTGGGCCTGATCTTCAGCTCCTATTCCAGCTTCTTTGTGCTGCCCGATAGGCGCATCTGGGTCTTCCTGGTGGGTCGGAGAATGCCTGGGGGGTGTCGAGCTGGTGTAGCTGGCTCTACACCACCTATCCCCTGCCAGGTGAAGGGGTGTATTGGGGCAGGCTGGGGTGGAAGGAGACATGACAGGTGGGCTCAGCGTGCGGCGGGTTCCAGAGATCCCTTCTGGGGGAATGGCCCCTGAGGGGCCATGCCGTTGAGTTGGAAGTCAGAGCAGCCTTTTGTCCTCTCCGCCCAGCCACCGAATCTGAGGAGTCAAGGGGCTTAGAGCCATCTTTGCCTCTCCCCACACTCATTTAGCCCCGTGTATCTAAATCAGCTCCCCCGGAGGAGAGGATTTCCCAGGCTGTGTCAGCGGGGCTTAGGTTTTAAGCAGACACAGTTCTACCGGACTGATTCCCCCGCCACTCCCTTCTTTCCCCTTCCCAGCGACCACTTCCCAGAGGGGGACAGGGAGGTGCTGAGGGGTTGCCCAAAGTCGCCACATTTCAATATCCTCAGTGTCTGGATGGGGACCCTGATGACCGGCCCCCAAAACCCTTCAGATTGGCCAGCTCGGCCTTTCTCTTGATGTCATGCACGTGCCCCGGTCTCCCAGCAGTGCCCAATTGGGACCCAGTCATTGATGAAAGCCCCGAGGCCAATCCGTTCTATTGGTGTCTGTCGGGGAAGTTAATGGGGGTGAGAAAAACCACAGACATAGTCTGTGGTGGGGGAGGAGGTGCAGAGAGTCATCTCAGGGTGATAGGAGCAGAGACAGAGGGATGTCCACACTGCAAGTGAAGGTGTGATTGTAATGTAGGTAGGCAGACCTGTGCCACCTTTAATCTACTAGTGTAGAGGTGACAGCACAGGCCAGCATTGGCTACCAACCTGAGCACATACCCAGGCTCCCCAGTGGGCTTGTAGTCAGGTGGCTAGTCTAGGCACAAGCCCATGTCACCACATCTTCACTGCTGTTGTTACCTGTACTAATTTAAAGTTAGCATAGGTGTGCCTACCTTTGCGCCGTTCACACTTTTCGCTTGGAGTGTAGACATGCCCAGAGAGGCTGGGGCTACACTAGGGAAAAATAGGTGAGCTGCTAACACATGTTAGCTAACACATCTTAACTAACACGTGTTAAAATCCTAGTGTAGACAAGCCACGTTGTAGTTTTAACATGTTAGCTAGTAGGGGTCATCTCAAGGGTTTATCACAACCAGCTACCACGTGTTCAAACTGCACCATGCCTTGTCTACACTAGGATTTTAACAGGGGTGTGTTAACACATGTTAAAAACACCCTTTTCTCCCTAGTGAAGACAAGGCCAGAGGGGCTGGAGGAGAAATTGGAGGAGTGTCAGACTGTCATGGTGCCCTTTGCAACAGCAGTTGGGGAACTGTTCCATATCCACACCCGTTCCATATCCACACTCTCCAGAGCCCTTTGACCAGTCCAGTCATTTACACCAGTGCAGAGTGGTTGTAAAAGGTGAACACATCACAACAGGGCAATGGAGAATCAGGGCCATTGTTTGTACAATGGGAACGGAGTTAAATGTGGCTGCTGGGCCATACACAGCTGATGAAAGGGCAGCTGGGGCTTCTTGGGAGGGGGAAAAACAACCCAAAGCAAAATACCTTCGTATGAGGGATTAACGGGCTTTGCACTACGAGTGGCTCTGGCCCCAATTCCTGCAGCCCCTCTGAGGAGGAACAAAGGAGGAAACAGGGCCCCTGCAAAGAGGCAGATCTGGAACTGCCGAGTGTGAAGAGGAGGTTGAAGGGGGCAGGAGAATATGCAAATGGGGGAAGAGGCAAATGACAACCAGTGATGGGCCCATGCCAAGCGGAGATGTAGGAGCTGATCAAACACAGCCAGGTTAATGAGAGTGTCATTCCCAGGGCCGCAACGAAGCCGGCAGAGCCGGGGACAGGCGGACAGCGGGCTCTGAATGCGATTCTCTAATTAGCTGGCAAACAGAATATGATATTTAGTGTAATTGCTCGGAATAATGTCTTGCAGCCAGGATACAGGCGCTGCCTCCCAGCTGCCACCACAACTTTGCTTCCTTTCACCTGTCATTTGTCATCACATCGTTCCCAAATTTGATTGCGTCGTCTTAGAGCTTCAGTTGCCAGGGGAACACCACAAAGTTGTTCGGTTGACACAGCACATGCCTTACCCCTCAGAGGACTGGCTATTTGGCTGCTCCACCTTACCCCCCCCCCCCCTCCGCCATCTTTTCTGCCCCTTGAAGGGCCTGATCCTATCACATGGAGGGAAGAGGGCCGGGGGGGTTTGATGTCTGCTGGAGCCGGTGATGTGCAGGCACGTGCCACCTCCACTGCTTGGGAGAGACACGTCTTCATGCCCTTGGTGGTGGTTGAGACCCTGAGGGTTTGTCTAGATTTAGAAAAGAGGTGGTGGTTCGCTTAACCCTGACATCAATGTGGCCTTTCCCCTAGTATAGACACAGATTACCCTTTAACTTCCATTTAGATGGTCAAGCTCAGCCTTAGTGGGGAGCCTAGAGGAAAGGCCAGGGTTAACCTGCAATATGTTAGGTGCCCCTAGCCTAACCTTGACCCTCTCTTCTCCTTTTCTAATCTAGGCTAAATGTAGGCAGAGGAGCAGGAAACAAGTGAAGGATTTGTGCAGGGAGGTTAGGGTTACCAGACAGCAAAAGTGAAAAATCAGGACAGGGGGTGGGGGGTAATAGGAGCCTCTATAAGAAAAAGACCCAAAAATCAGGACTGTCCCTATAAAATTGGGACATCTGGTCACCCTAAGGGAGGTGAGTGTCCGTTTGTGAGAGGAGTGTGTGTGTTGGAGGAGTGTGGGTGCAAGTGTGCATTTGTCAGACTGCGTGGGTGCATTGTGAAAGTATGTGTGTGTTTGGGTGCGTGTTGTTGCGAGAGGGTACTGAGGTGTGTGTGTGTGAAGTGGAGTGCGAGAAGGTGTGTGAGTGCCTGGGTGACTAGGCGATTGAGCACTAGTGAGTGGGTGTGTGAGCATCTAGGTGATTGTGTGGCAGTGTGTGTGTGTGAGAGGTTGAGTGTTGGATAGCATGGATGCCTGCCGTGAAAGGGTCTGTAGGCGGGCGTTGGGGTGTGTTTGTGAGCGTTGTATGAGCGATTGGGTGATTGGCTAGGTGTGAAAATACATTGAGAAAGGATGTGGGAGTGAGTGTGTGCTGGGTCATTTGTGAAAGCTGAATGTGTGTGTGCACAAGTGTGTGTGTTTGCATTTGCAAAGGTGTGGGTGCAGGCTGGGATTGTGGGGGCAGGACGCCCAGTCTCTTTAGAGCCATCACCCCGATACCTCGAGAGCTTTCTTGTCTACTGCAGGCCCAACAGCTTCTCCGAAGACATGCCCAACCCATCCCCACATGCCCCATCCACCCCAAAGCCATTGGCAGGCCCCTCACTGCATCGTCACCAACACCAGAGGAGGGTGGTAAGCCGGGTCAGGCTCGTGATTCTTCACGTATCCTCCATCCCACACTCAGTCATCTCTCCTGTGTCTGCAAAAGCCAGGACTGATGTGCTCCTGGCCTTCAGACAATTCAGGGAAGGGAGATGAAAGATATTGTTTTTCAGGTGGAATAGCTTCCAAAATGGTACATTTGCAGTCAAAGTGCTGTTTGGAATGCATATGCAGCACCGCCTGCAGCCACAGGAAACAAAGCCATTAAAGTTTAGATCGCGATGTTTTCATTTTTATCCAAATGACTCAGTCTCCCTCTAGCTCTGAGCAGGAGAGAGAGAGAAACTTCAGCAGCGCAAGTTCACAATGCTTTAACCACACTGGGATCCTGCCGCAGGGAAAGTTCAAACCGCCTGTTCGAGTTAATTGTGCCTAGCAAAGGTATTTAAACCAAAGTTGCGGCTTCAAAGCTGCTCAGGTTTTTTGAAAGAGCCTCAGAGATTTCAGGGGAGTTTGCTGTATTTCCCCGCCTCCCTCCCCAGTGCAATCCGTTACCCTTCTGCCTTCCACCTCTTACGGGCACCGGGCCCACAGCTGAGAGGAGGCTGTGACGGGAGGTGGGAAAGGGTGTGTGCGTGAGAGAGAAAGAGTCAGGGCTGTTCATTTCTCCCAGGGATAGGTTAAAATCAGCACATGCTCTGTGTACCGGGCAACCGTCGGTACCGTGACAGGAGTCGATTGTCCCATCCACTTGTTTGTGGGGGTTGGAACCCTGCAGGGAGCTGGTAGTTGACTCTTGGAGCTGGTGTCGGTCATTAACTCCCGCCTGCCCCTGAAAGACCCTAAGGGCTGGGGAGTGGGAGTCCAAAGGTACGAACCCTGGGAAACAGCCATGCCTGTGGACAAGCCTGGGGCTGGAACATATGTTCATTGAGTTCCCTTGTTAATAAAGCTCAGGCAGGAAGAGGGGTGAATCTGGGCACTAACCCAGAGCGTGTGTGTCTGTGTCGCCCCCTAGTGGCTGAGCACCGTGTGCAGGTGTGTGGGCAGGAGGTTGTATATTCTGTGCTTGAGCAAGGTGAGGACTCAGCCTTTCCTTCCAGATGTGCCCAGCATGCAGGGGAGACAATAGGTTTCACCCTCTCCCTTACAGCCCGGGGAGCCATCTAGCATTCTAGTAACCGATCCGCCCTCTGTGTGTATTTCTAAGGCACCAACCACTGTGGCATCTAATGGCTGATGCATCTGTTTCAGAAAACCCGGCACTCTTCGAGGGAGAATGGACTGCTCCAGCCATGCCCCGGGGCTCAATCCTGAAAAGCGCTGAGCCCTCTGCCCCTGCTCCAGCAAAGCACTTGAGCACATGCTTAATTTTAACCATGTGCTTAAGTGCTTTGCTAAATCAGGCCCGGAGCGCTCAGCAACTTGCTTGATCTAGCGGCAGATGCACAGAGAATTACAGCCATGCCTCCATTTATTTCCCCCTTCAAAGTATGTAAATGTATGCAAATATATATGCGAATGAGATGCAGGCCCTGGGGCTGCTGGCAAGTCAGCCAATGAGCCATTGGTGCGCAAAATGTTGGCCACTGCTGCCGCTCTGGGAGAGCAGAGTGCTGTGAATGAATTATGTGTCGCAAATTGTCCAGGGTGGGGAGAAATGAATCTGTATTGGTGTTGTAAAACGAGGTTTACTCTTCTCTTAAACCAGAAACCCAAAGCAGCGCTACCCTGGCTGTTACAAGGAGGGCTGACTGGTCAAAGGGGCATCACTCCAGTCTCGGAAATCCCAGCGTCCAGGGCCGGCGCTCCCATTAGGCGACCTAGGCTGCTATTTTGGGGGCGCCTGCGCCCCCGCCGCCCGTCGAAATTTGGGGGCGGGGCCTTCCGCCGCCGCTGTTGGGGGCGGGATTTTGGGGGCGGGACCTGCCGCCGCCTAGGGCGCCGGCAAAGCTGGCGCCGCTACTGCCAGCGTCACCCACTATTTTGCACATGGAAAAGGTTTCCCTTGCCTGAGTTTGCATCTGTAAACCCTGGGATTTAGATACAAGCCGTATTTGGGCATGTCACAGAGTTTAAGGCCAGAAGGGACCACCAGATCATCTGGTCTGACCTCCTGTATGTCACAGGCCAGAAAACGCTACCGTTCCCAGAGTTCAGTACGTTGACCCATCAAGAAGTTCTGGACACCCTAATGGAGTCTCAACCTTGGACCCGTGGGGCATATTGTCTTCTGACAGCCTGCCTAATGCGTGAAAACAGCGTGCCCACGCAGGAGCAAATCACTGCTCCAGCAGCGTAAAGAAGCTGACAGCTGGCTTAACTGGACAGCTATTCGTGGCTCTGTGCCTCCATGACCATCCAGTTGGTTTAGGGAATGTGGGTTAGCAAAAGGGGACGTGGCCAGACTGTTTGGGTGCTCCAGCACTCCTCAGATGGCAGACAGCTCCTTGAGGGGGTTTTACCGGCCAACACAAATTAGAGCAGCCCCAAGGCTCCTTTAAATTGTGCTGCAGCTGAACCGGTCCCTGACTGGCTCCTGAATTTGGGGAAATAGGGTGTGTCAAACTGACATGCAGCCCACCTGTGCCACGCCCCTTATCTGTGTTGCATGGAGCTTCACTGTACCTGAAGAGTCAGCCCCCAAATAAATGTTTTTGCAAAAGAATCCTGTGTTTAAAAATTTAGCACCAGTATCTTTTATTTTAGTTATTTTGCTTTCCTTAAGTTCAAACTGTATTTCTTTGGGTGGCTTTTGATTTTTCTCGTTCAGCTTGGAATTGAGAGGAAACATTTCGATTTGCAGAAGGCTGGGAGAAGACGGAAGTTGGAGCAAAGTTCCCCCAGAAAAAGCTACCTCTGTAAATTACAGCTGGAGAAACCCACAGCTGTGCTGGTTTCTGGGCTTGTTAATAATTATTTGAGGTTCAAACATTTTTGACATCTACATTACCACTTGCGCTTTGAACATGTAAAGCTCTCTCTAAGTGCTAAGTGTTATTATTATTTCAGAAAGATTTATGTCTTGGCTAAATGGTAATTTGGGTAATTGCATTCTGTCTACCTAAATCTCCCCTGCAGTTTCATTTGGATACAATAGCCTTCTTGGCTCCCTGGCCTAAACTGTTGTGCAGTGTTGCTGTGCATTGTTAAACAATTGTCACCTTCCACCCAGCGCGTGGGCGCGTTCCGGTAGGGGTGAAATGATCTCTCTCAGCAGTACTCTACTCATGGTAGCAAAGATGAGCATTCATTTGCAAGAGTGGGGCCATAGATTGTAAAGGGGATGATGGAGGAGGCTGATTTTCAGAGGCGCTGAGCATCCAGCTGATTCCATTCAGGGCACTGAGGGCATGTCTCCACAGCATCTGGCAGCGAGCCTCCCGGTCTGGGTCCACAGACTTGTGCTAGCAGACCTGGTACTAGTGCTGGGAAAATAGCAGTGTTGGCATTGCAGTGTGGGCTGGAACTTAGGACCTCAAGCTCCCTCCACCCCCTCCACTCCCAGACTTCAGAGCCCGAGCCACAATGTGGTTTTCGAGCGTAAGTGTGAACCCCTCTAACAAGAGGCTGTGGAGGCTTGCAGTGGAGACATGCCATCATGGGAGCTCAGCACTTCAGATTTAGGGGCAAGATTTTCAAAAGTAAGTCTGGATTCGGGGTGCCCAGCTTGAAACTGCGTCAAGGGGCCTGACTTTCAGAGCCTGCTGAGCACCCATCCTTGGAAATTCAGGCCCCTTTAAGATGTCTCACGGTGGGCACCCAAAATGCTCGTCACTTGAAATCCTGCCCTTGGGAAGCTAACTTGTGGCTTCTGTTTCATTCCACTGGTGAGGCCAGTGCCCTGAGAGGGACAGAATAACGAGAACCCCGCGGTGTGCTGGGGTGGCTCTCGCAACAATCAGGCTCACGCCGAGGCTGTCATGCTTGAGGTCCAAGTTGAAGCGGAAAGTTCCCACTTAGGCACCAGCCCACAGAAGGGCCTGATTTTCAGCACCCACAGCTGCCATTGACTTTGACAGAAATGGTGCATGCTCACCAGCATCTGAGAATCATAGGACCGCCGATGGGGATGGTTTGGGAAATCTATGCTGTCACAATTCAGGGCAGCTGCACCTGTATTTCCCCAGGGTTCCAGCTCCCCAGCCTGTTGTCTTTTTTGGGTGGAAAGTCACCTCTGACTCCCCCCTGACCGGGGTATTTCCAGGCTGCACAGTTCCCTGCCTTCCCTGTGTTATTCCCAGCAGAGATAGGCGGCCCAAGCCAGCCTGCTGGCTTTCTCTTCAGAGACGGTGAACAGGTCCAATCGCTATAGTTATAAGTTACCACAGAGTTCTTTCTATACAAGCCCATTTTATTTTTTAGGTAAAAGCGCCTCAGAGAAAACATATCAAAACAGTAAAAGAACCTCTGCACATTAATAAGCTTTCCAGAGATCACCCCAGCCCTAACATGGATTCTGGCAGGAGCAGTCCTTCAGCCCCCCCCCACCCAAGGGGACTGCCTGAGATTATAAATTCATCACAGCTTCTGTTTGGAACAAGCACCCCACTTCTATAAGGCCTCAGTAGGCCCAGGCCTTCCAACTCTGGGGGGAGGGATAGCTCAGTGGTTTGAGCATTGGCCTGCTAAACCCAGGTTTGTCAGTTCAATCCTTGAGGGGGCCATTTAGGGATCTGGGGCAAAAATCTGTCTGGGGATTGGTCCTGCTTTGAGCAGGGGGTTGAACTAGATACCTCCTGAGGTCCCTTCTAACCCTGATATTCTATGAACTCTCCCCTAAGGATTGGGGGCTTCTGTGGACTGGGGTCCTGTCCATTTGCTGGCTCAAGAAAAAGGCCCTGAATCAATTTAAAACTGGGCTACTGATCCAAAAGTCCTTTCTTTGCCTATTGGTCCCTGGAGAATGCAGTTTGAAGTAGTATATGCACCCTGTCTAGAGGGTGGCTTCAAAGGGCTGGTCACAGAGCCTCCCCTCCTACTACAGAAGGTACAGGCAGTGCCACAATGGCATTTTGAATACAATGGACCCTGTGATGGGTGTTTACACCACACAAGCCCTGAACAGGGTAATGTGGGCCAATTAACCTTATATGCTGCACCTTGAGGGAAGAGAGGGATTGATAAGGCCTAAGTGCAGATGAAGCCCAATGCGGGAGGAGGCCGGCAGCCATTCCCTAAAAGAAAAGGGAGTTGGCTAGGAACAAAGGGAAATGTAGGGGGACAATTATCCCTGGGGTACTGTCCTAGACTAGGGAATTGGACAAGAGGCCGAGAGGGATGAAATAGCCATGGGGAGAAGAGGAAGCTGCAGTGGGAAATCCAGAGGTAGGTAAGAAGATAGAGAAGTGGGGTAGGAAGGAGCCCAGGGAAATCGCAACAGAGTCTGAGACTGAGCTCTATGTTACTAGTCATAGGGTCCCTGGGCTGGAACCTGGAGTAGTGCATGGGCCTGGGTTCCCCTATCCGCCGGCACCGGACCCGGCGTTGGAAAAGATGAGTGCCTGAAATTGGCATACAGACAGCTTGTCTGGTGGGACTTGGTAACCCCAGAAGGGGGTCTATATAGTGAGCTGGTCAGAGGGCTCAGTCATGAAGAGGGAAGCCCCTGAATCCCTGCGGGATGGGGCCACTGCGCACGCAATCAACAGATGGTGGCACCAGATGGGATGAGAGCCTATTCCCAGACCTAGCCACAAGGAGGCGCACCTGAGCCCCTTCGCTGACCTCCAAAGGTATTAAACCTACTTCAGTAAGGCTTAACTTAATTCAGTAAAGTTCATTCAGGATAGTGCAGGAAATTGTCACTGTGTAACATACACAATTTATGAATGCTGGTGGGTATTATGAAGCTGTTACTATGAACCTTGTATCGTGAATGCCTGTGTGTGTGTAATCACCATGAGCTGCAGGGCTGTGGCAGGTCTCTCTGCCAACCCAGGGACAACAGTGCATTATCAGAATTCAACCACCACCTATTGAAAGCTGCTTGGGAGAAAGGGTGGCTCCTGCCCACAGACAAACAGTGTTCGCTTACCTGCCTGCAGGGGGTTTGGACTGTGTGGAGTGGAAAGTTACCAAACACAGAACAAAGAAGCCAAGGTGTGAAATACACCAAGGGGGGATATAAACAGGCTCAGAGCCATCCTGGGGTGAGAGTCACAGGAAGTTCCAGCAGGAGGAAGGAAGGGGTTGGGCTGGCTAAGGTGAGAAGAAGCAAGCTGACCTAAGGAGAAGGCTCCACAGTTCAGAACATTTGTACTGGAGTAGAAGGACTCTGGGCAACCCAAAGTGCTGTGACCGCTGCCCAAAGAATGCCCTAGACCAGTGAGGAAACTGAGGCAGGAAAACGGGTATAGGGTTTATTATTTTTGTATAGATCTGTGTATGTCTCATGATTAAGTAAAGAGCAGTGTGTGTTGGAATTCTGTGCAAAGTGTCTGTGCATGTGTGCGATATGCTATGCCTACCATGTCGCCCTTTGAAGAGGTAACCAAAAGGCTCACAGATTTGGTGGAGTTCAGGGAAAGGGTGTGATTACACTATATGGGGAATTTGGGGGCTCAGCGTTGGTTCCAGGGGCTGGCTAGGGGCCCATGTGGTGGCAGATCTCAGCACGGGGTGCACCTTGGGACTGTGCCTAGGGACCCCAAGATAGATGCCTGGGCTTTGTTCAGACTCCAGGTCAGGGGCGGCTCTATGTATTTTGCCGCCCCAAGCACGGCAGTCAGGCGGCTTTCCACGGCATGCCTGCAGGAGGTCCGCCGGTCCGACGCCTTCGGCGTACCCGCCGCCGAATTGTCGCCGAAACCGCGGGACCGGCGGACCTCCCGCAGGCATGCCGCCGAAGGCAGCCTGACTGCCGCCCCCCACGGCTTGCTGCCCCAGGCACGCGCTTGGTGCGCTGGTGCCTGGAGCCGCCCCTGCTCCAGGTCTCCTCCCAATAATCTGGTGGGCCGCCAGCAAGGGCAGCCCAACTAGATCTGTGACATCAATCCCAGCATTCCAAAAAAACCCCATGAGATGGGCTTTAAAATCCTGAGTGTTTAAAAAATAATAACAATTAGGTTCTTTTTATTTGCCTTCTGGCTCTTGAGCATTTAGGGTGCCCACTCAGGAGGACTAGACACATACTTTGTTTATTAATAAAAGCTGAGATTCTCATGTGATCACTTGACTCCCGAAGCTGGGGCTGTAAGAAAAAACACTTAATATTGTGATCCTTTCAATGAAATTACGAGACCTGGCAGGACTGAAATTAGGACAAAGGTGTCTCCAGTTGGGCACCACAAAAACGGAGGCATGCCAAGTCACCGGCCGTAAAGTCTGATGGGGACCAGGTCTGGCTGCCATAATTTATTTGGGGAGTGCTATAGTGTTGACTGGTCTAGAAAACCAGTGGATAGGTGGAAACAGGAGAGAAGCAAGAGTGGTAGGGCCTGGAGAAGACTCTTCCCCTGATGAATATTCACTGCCTGAGTCTTGTTCTGAGTGAGTTTCTTTTGCAGTTTATGCCTGTAACTGAGAATTCAATTTCTTTTAATGGAAAACCTGATTTAGTGAAAAATGTGAAACAAAGCAGAAAACAATAAAAGAGGAGGGGGGAAACCTATTCAAATGGAGGGGAAAAAATCTTCATTTCCATGGCTGTGTTCTTTCCCTTCAGGGCTTGGGATTAGCCATTTCCCCTGGTAAATTCAGCATTTTTCAGGGTAGGAAATGTGACCTCTTCCTACTCACAGACGCTTGTTATTTCATACCTTACTGCCAGCGAGGATCTTAATCAACCAGAAACACTGAAAATGACAAACAAAGAGGAGACAGCTTTGCTATCTGAGGTTCATTAGCTCCCACAGACCTTTTAAATCTGTACCAAACCAGGAAGAAATGTACAGGAAAGGAGAGGGCTTTCAAGTCACTTTGCTGGTAATTTCCACCCCCACCCCCCGCCCCTCCTGTGCTCCCTGTATCCCTTCCTGTAATGAGTGGCATATCTTTCCCAAGGTTTGCATTTATCAGCGTAAACACCGAGTGGAGCTCTGCCCACTGAGGAGAGCACGGGATGGGAGGCCAACGGAGGAACGGCGCACGCTTTGTATATCACAAGGTTATCTGAATCCGTCTCTCAAGGGCGTCGTCATCCGTGAGGCTTGAAACACAGGGAAAGAGGGAGCGTGTCGCACACTCAATATAAACACACGCCGGGAGCTGTCAACACTGCTGATCTGCAATAGCCTCAGAGGGAGGTGCATGTAGCAGCCAGCTCAGCTCTTGACTCTGGAGTATGTCCAAGGCTAGGACAGTGGAGTAGGAGAAGGGCTGACTTTGGAGGCTAATTCCCCTGGCCACAGATACCCTGGTGTTGAGCTAGGGTGACCAGATGTCCCTATTTTATAGGGACAGTCCCGATATTTGGGACATTTTCTTCTATAGGCTCCTATTACCCCCATGCCCTGTCCCGATTTTTCACACTTGCTGTCTGGTCACCCTATGTTGAGCCAGTGGAACCAAGGAGTGGGAAGAGCGAATTGAAAGGATTAGCCCTTGGTCAAAGACATGCCAGCGCTGAGGCTGCACTGCCATACCGGCCAGAGAGGGCCTAATCCACAGCTGGTATAAATCGATGTCTCTCCATTGGGATCACGGCTAGAACCGGCCGGAGTAACTTTGACAGAATCAGATGTCGGGGTATGGGGCTCCTTTGAAATCAAAACGGTTTGTGAAATCGGGTCCATTTCACAGGAATGTTGTTTATGAAGAAAACTGGGAGGGGTGGGGGAGGGGGGAATCCCGACAACAGGGAAACATCCTGTTTTGACATTTTCGGAATGAAATGTTTTGATTTTTAAAAAAACAACAACAGCTTTTTGAAGGTCTACCTCAGAGGACAGCGGCTGAGAGGGATAATTTGCCATCTGTGCAAAGTGGTGTCACCCCGGTGCTGTTGGTTGCAGTAGAATTGCAGAGCTGGAGAGAGACCTGGTGCTGATGGTGGATGAAACATCTGCAGTAAAAACCCGGGCCACTTTCTAGCCTGGGAGCACAGGCACTTAGGAGAGCGGGGACCCGGGTACCGTGTACAGCACTCAAAGCACATGCTTCAGGATGTAAAGGGGCAGCAGGTGCAAGCAAAGGGTGTCAGGAGTTTGGGAAGAGCTGCTGTGAAGAGGGATCAGGCGGACTTAACTTCCATAGTCTACTCAGAGGGAGACTAAGGCATGGGCCTTAAGCATGCTCTTCCTATAGTGCTCCCAAGGTGGAAAAGGGTGGGACCCCCCAGACTACAAGGGCTGGCAGTGAGGGGAGGGGAGGAGATGATCTCCAAAAGAGATGCAGGAGTTGGAAAACAAAGGGATGGATTAAACTGCTCCGTGGCCTAACGAACTCGAGCTGCAGGCGGAAGCTGAGCATGGGGCCCCCCCAAACAAGGCTGAAAAGGGGGGATGGCAGAAAGGAGAAAGGCATGAGCAGCAGCTCATGGAAGAGCTGGAGAAATGCGTTGGAAAAGGGGAACACAGTGGTGGAAGCACAGGCTAGCTGGCGGAGTTAGGATGATCGGGGATGCGAGATTCCTATGGGGGACTGTTCCATGCCCGCAGAGCGCCTAGCATGTGGTATAAACGATATGGGGTATTCTAGGGGTTCTTGTACCCCTATTACTATACACCCCACTTTGCCAGCTAAAAGCACCAGGTAAAGTGGTGGACTCTTTGATTTTTAGGGGCTTTCCAGAGAATCCCAGCTTTGATTGAAAATCAATGCCTCTCCCAGCCCTTTCTGCTGAGCAGCGCTAGTGTTTGTTATCGGAATCAGTGAGCTGTCAGATGGCTTTGGGAAACTGCAGCCAAGCAAGCAACAGCAAGGCCATGATGAATGCCACTAATCCTCCCGCCCAGCCACTCCAAGGCAGTTTTACCTGCAAAGCCTACTCAGGACTGTTTACGAAGAACTCCTCGGCGCTGGGGCAAGGGATGGAGTTTGGGGGGGAAACTTGCGGAAAGGCAGCCCTAGAGCTTGTGATTGGGGCTAGGAGCCTGGGGCTCTAAACCTGAGTCTGGCCTGGGTTTGACATGCGGAGTTGGGCGAATCATTTAACTGGTTGGGCTTTAGTTTCGAAGTGTGTCAATGGGGATAGCGCTCGTCTACCTACACTCGTTCCCCGCTGGGGGCGAGCGGGAAGATTAATACATTAATGTGTGTACAGCTCTTGTGCTGAGTGGGTTGTTGGCGCTGTACCTTCAAGTAGCTTCGCTACTTAGGAAATCTGGGGGAGAGAGGTTGTAGGAGAAGCCCATGTTCTGTTACGCACAGACAGTTGGTAACTGTCTACACTACAAAATTACCTCGCTATAATCACGTCGCTCAGGGCTGTGAAAAATCCACCCCCTGAGCGACGTAGTCAGAGCTGTCCTTTGGGTACGGCGAAGCCCCGCACTTTGGGGGGCCCCGTGGGCGGGGAGGTGAGGCGGGCGGGCGAGTGGGGTGAGGAGGTGAATGGGGAGGCGAGCGGCAGGCAGGGAGGCAGGTGGGCAAGGAGGAGCCCCCCCTACCAGAACCTCCCCCTCCCCCCAGTGCCTCCTGCCCGCCGGCGGGCCCCGCCGATCAGCGCCTCCCTTTCCCTGCCAGCACCTATCGCCTGCCGCGGCTCAGATGTTTCGCAGTGTCAGGAGGCGCTGGGGGGTAGGGGAAGGAGCGAGGGTGCAGTGCGCTTGGGGGAGGGGGTGGAACTGGGTGGGGAAGAGGCAGGATGGGAGGGGAAGAGGCGGGGTGGGAGTGGGAGCGGGTAGAAGCAGGGCGGGGGTGGGGCCTTGGGGGAAGGGGTGGAGTGGGTGTGGGGCCTGGGGAGAACTGGGGCGGGGGAGCAGCCCCCGGCAGATAAGCGCCGAGTTTCTAATGTCCTGGGCCCCACACCCCCTTAGGGACAGCCCTGGACGTAGTTACACTGACCTAAGTGTTGGTGTAGACAGCGCTATGTCAGTGGGAGAGCTTCCCCCGCCGACATAGCTACCGCCTCTGGCAGAGGTGGATTAACTACGCACGCCGGCGTAGAGCGTCTTCCCAAAACCGCTACAGCGGCGCAGCTACAGAGGCAGCGTTTTACGTGTCGACCTGCTCGGTGTCACTGAATAACGAGGATCTGTTTCAAGCCCCTTGGGGCCCGAGCGATTCCCGAGCACCACATGAGACCATGAGGAAACAGAACTTAAACACAGTAACCTGAGTGGAAGAATGAAGCAGTGGAAAGCTCCGCCAGAGCTGGAACTCTCTGGAAATACAGACGACAAGGGGAAGGGATTTAAACAGCGCTTCACGCTGTATCTGCAAACAGCGGGCGCCCGTGAAGAGGAAGCGAGGTCCAGCTGCTCAAAGACTGATTTCAATGGCGTCTAGGAGCCTATATACCTTTGAGGAGCTGGGCTTCAGGGTTGCAAAGCCAAACCAAAGCATGGTGAGGGTGTGCCACCTCCTTCCGCCTGTCACAGGGGGACCGGACTCTTTAAGAGGAAAGGGGACCAGCCTCATCTCTGGCATAATTAGCTGCCTCCCAGCCTAAGAAGGTGGGACTAATGGGGTCAGGTCTTAGTATGGCCAACACCTGCGCCTCATAGAAAGGGCTGAGAGAACTCTGAGAGGAATTCCAGGGCCTCCTGAGGGAGGATCTGCAAAAAGGTCCCTGGGAGAAGCTACTAGAGTCCCCTGGAGGGAAGGCAATGGGAAGCTGCTAGGGAAAAGGGATTCCTGGGAGAAAGTCTGGTGAGGCAATGACCAGCGAACAGGGCAAGGAAGAACTCTGCAGTGCCCAGGCGCAGAGGAGAAGAGCAGGGAACTCCAATGAGAGAGGGAATGCGAGAGGGACTCTAGGGAAAGCAGCTCTATAGCAGAGCAGGGGAAGACGCGAAGGTAGCCCAGAAGCCAGGCTGAAGAGTAGCCCAAGGGGGGCAGAAGAATCTTTTCGATTGTTTGGATTTTTAGTTGCACTTTTGTTACCCGGGAGGTAGTTGTTTGTTTAGTGACTTGGCTGGAGGATCAAACTGCGGCACCCAGCCCACATGGGGTGTGTGTGTGTGTCGAGGGGACCCATCTCAGAGGAGGAAATTGAGGCAATGACTGCCTGTAATCTGGGGGGGGAGGGGTGATGTGGTAGCCACACCCTGTGAGAGGCCCTGAGGGACCCTTCCCCTCCCTGGAAGAAAGACAGGCTAGATGGAGATCTAGAAGCTCTATGGAAACACTTCCACCCTGGGTCCAACAAGAAACTCTCAGGGCATTTCATGTAGTTAGTTCTTAACAGCATTGGCACCTCCGCCATCTCCTCTGTCCTCAGGCCATGCACCAGCTGCTGTGCTTGTCTTCCCTTGGCAGAGGGGCAGTCACCTGCAGGCCTTGCTTCTTCGGGCAGCTGCGGTCCCACCAGTGAGAGGAGGGGCCCCTGCCACAGCACAACCAAACGCTGCTGTTTAGAGTGGAAATGAACCAGCCCCTCCAGAACGCAGATTCCTATTGTACCCTCCCCAGAGCTAACCCATGCCCACCTCCTCTTCTTCCTCCTCCTCTAACTGTTAGTATCTCCGGACCCCGAAGTGAAGCGGGAGCCCTGTTGCACTAGGCTCTGTACTAAAACAGAATGAGAGTCAACCCGCTCCTCAAAAAGCCAGAGGGTGGGAGGGAAAACCACAGGCATAGAGAGGGGAAGTAACTTATTCAGGGTCACCCAGCAGGTCAGTGGCAGAGCCAGGATGAGAACCCAGATCTCCCTAGTGCCCTGTCCACTAGCCCACGCTGCCTCTCTCTTCACCCAAAAAGCACAAGATGCCCGGAAAGACACCAAAGGGCTGAGATAGTTTTTATTATTAAAAAACCCCAAACGGATGCTTTAGAACAGCGGTTCTCAACTGGGGGTCCGTGGCCCTCTGAGGGTCTGCGAGCCACTTTCAGGGGATCTGTGACGCGTGGCTGGCTTTAGACTGGCTGGGGCCCAGGCCAGAAAGCTTGGAGACCCAAACCTTGGCACCCCATGGCAGAAGCCACGAGCCCTGGTGCCCTGCGGGGCAGAAACTCCTCCCCCGTCCCCCAACCACAAGGCTGAAGCCCGGATCCCTGAGTCCCCCGACCTTGCAGGGCAGAAGCTTCGAGCCCCGCCCCTACCTAGGGGGTTAAAGTCTCAAGCCACAGCACCCTGTGGGGTAGGAGCCCGGCACCCCCGGGCAGAAGCCCCAAGTCCCAGTGCCCTGCAGCTGAAGCCCCAAGACCTCCCCATCCCTCTCCTGAAGCCCTGAGCCACCCCACTCCAGCCCTGAAGTTTTTATAGCATGTTGGGGGGGAGGGGCTAGGAAAGAAAAAGATTGAGAACCTCTGCTTTAGAGCCAACAGGGTAAAAGATGTAGTTAGCCATTCCCACTTTGGGGAAGGGACCCAAGAATCAACAAAAGTTACTATCCATAATAGCAGAAGGCTCTTAACCCATCATAAGAGAGGCCTCGGTAGCCAGCTGTGAACCAGCACTTCCCCAGCTTGCCCCACTTCTTGTGATTCTGGTTTTGGCCCATTTCATGTGTTTTGGCCTTGCTTACACTCACAATGGCCCTGCTTTCGTTACTCTGGCACAAACCCCTGTGTGGCCACTATCTTGGTTTAAGAGCAGCTTATTTCAGGGTAGCTTAAACCTGTTCCGAATCGCCGTTAGCTTAAGCCACTGATGAGAGCTCAGCAAAACCACTTTAAAATCACACCTTTAGTTAAATCTCTGCAACGCGAGTGTAGACAAGCCCCTTGGGTGCCCAGTGGCTGATCTGCTGCACCTGTACTTCCAGCAGAGCTCAGCTAATCTCCCTCTTCTAGTCATTAGTAGCCCAGCAACCACACTGAATAGCTTTTACCCAGGTGTATGTATTTGTCCTCTTAGTTCTCGGGGCAGGATAGAGAGAAAAAAATTCCACAGTGGTTGACACAGAGGAAAGAAAACAAAAGGAGAAGGTGCTAGCTGTCCAACTCCACTCCCACGCTCCTCGTGCACCAGAGATAGGGCACCCGGGACAGGAAAAAGCACTGACTCTCAAACGCCCAACACAACCACCCCCTGCAGACTCCGGAAGAGACAGACCACCCTGTGCCTGAGCCTCTCCTGAAAGCAGCCAGGTTAGGAAGTGAGGGTCCTGAAGATCGTTGGGGTAGGTGGAGGATCTATCAGGTTCCTTTGCCTCAGGTCTGCAGAATTTGGCTGAGCAAGGGCTGTGCACTGAATCCAGAACCCAATGCAAGTGGGTTTGAGGTTCACTGTAAAGTTTCTCCTGGAAATACATAGAACGCTTGCCTAGAAGCAAAGAACTGCCCACCCTTCTATTGGTCATTCTACCCCACTTTGTACAAGAAGGGCTCTTTTGCCCATCTGTGCTCCGAAGCACCTGACCAACGTTACCCCTCCTCCCTTCACTTAGCATCCCCAGTGCTGACTTTCTCTGCACCAACTCTTGCACCTGACACTTAGTCATAGAAGCATAGAATATCTCAGGATTGGAAGGGACCTCAGGAGGTCATCTAGTCCAAACCCCTGCTCAAAGCAGGACCAATCCCCAGACAGATTTTTACCCGAGTTCTCTAAGTGGCCCCCTCAAGGATTGAACTCATAACCCGGGGTTTAGTAGGCCAATGCTCAAACCACTGAGCTATCCCTCCTCCTTCATCTCAAACCTGCCTACGCTAGACTGCAAGTTTGGTGGAATACAGGCCTCTTCTCCTGCATCTTTGTAAAGCCCCATGCCCTCCTCTGGCATTATAGAAATAAAAGATCATAACAGCCTAGGTATTTTTCTTCACTTTTCCCTGCAGCCGATGCAATGTGCTTCCCCATCTCCAGCTCAGGAGATGGACACGCAGATCCTTCGGGTTTAGCAGCAGCTACAAACTTCTGCCCACATCACCTGACATGGAACGGGATCGGTGCAGTTTCAGGTTCTGTGCTTTACCCCTGGATGTTAAGTGGATACATTATTGCCCTCACCTGTTGCCGGGAAAAGACGATAGAGTCCATCTTTGATCTTGAGTCACTCACATGGCTACACGATGTAGCATTATTGTCTTATGTGAGAATTCAGATCAGTATGTCTAGTGTAGTGGTAGATCGTCAGTAATCCATACCTCTCATTTGCAGCCATGCAAGACTGGGAATTATGAGACTCCTTGCTCCTATGTCCTAAAGTTAGCCTGCAGAGCCCTACAGATTTAGGGCAAAAATTTCAGCTGGATTTTCCAGTGTTTGTTCCCAGATTCCTGTTGGCTCTGCAGTCACAGGCAGCAGCAGCAAAAAGGGAACTTGGTGGCCTAGGGGATTAAGAATAGGCTATAGGCCTCTTCCTTACTGGGTTGTGAGTTTGAATGCAGCCCAGGCCACTAGGGTTTACAAATTGTCATCCTGTAATGGCTGCTCATTCTCAGTCCAGTTCTTCCTAGACAAGTCCCAGCTGTCTACAGGGCCGGCGCAACCCATTAGGTGACCTAGGCGGTTGCCTAGGGCGCTGCTATTTTGGGGGCGCCAGCGCCGCGGCCGCCCGTAGAAATTTGGGGGCGGGACCTTCCGCCGCCCCTGTGGGGGGTGGGATTTCGGGGGCGGGACCTTCCGCCGCCTAGGGCGCCCATCTCCTCCCAGTTAACCCCTTGCTGGTGGTCTCAGTAAAAATTGTGCTACAGAAAGGGACTATGGTGACACAGCTGTTGTCAAACACAACTCCTTCCAGCACACACTCAACTTCAATCTCCCGAGCGGTCTGTCTGTCTCTGGCACAAAATTAACTTAAAATTCTGGAAGGGGGCGGGAAATTGGGGAAAACATAGTGGCTAAGAGTTCCATTGAAAATCAATTACACAGCAGGCGGGGGTTATGACGAGAACAATGTTCTACAAAAACATCAAAATTCCCTGCAATTTTCATCAATCCCTGCTGCAATTTCTCTTCCTCTTACCCCACCCCCTCAATCCGTGGTGATGTTCAGGAGAAGGATGTCTTTCTTTCTCAGCTTTTCGTCCTGCTGGCTACGGGCGGGTGGAAGAGGGAATGAGAGAAAAGCCCATTCCACAAATGTAATTAGGGCTGTATTACTATGTGAATTACTCATTATATTTTGTTTAGAGCCATTATTGGCTGGAATGGCCCTGAAATTGAATTGTGCGGCAGACTCGCAGTCACATTTCATTTTCCTCACATTCATTTGTGGTCAGGGATTGCATTAGAATCAGAGAAGGGGGGTGGGTGGAGGAGGAGGAGGAGAGAATTGGGGGTGGGGGTGGGGGTGGGGAGATCTCCAGCAGTTATTTCCTCTTGGAGAAAATGTCATGAGGTGGGCAAAGAAACCAAATGAAAACCAAGTGTTTGCCCCACAGAGCTGTGGTGGTTTGATGTGTCTTTTATAGGGGTTTCCTTTCTTTTCAGTAGCATTTAGTGGTTGGAGGAAGGTGTTTTCTGACTCCATTGGAAGGCCAGACCTCACCCCTCAAGTGAGGGGTGAAAGGTGCTGGCTTGACACCCTTCACTTATGTAGAGGAGAACGGTGGCACATGAGGGACTGGAAGCTCCTCGTGACAGTTCTGTGATCCTAGGACTCAGCTCTCACTGGGAAGGGCTACCCTGGGAAACAGAGAAATTAGTTCAGCCTCACTTAACCCATAGGCTCTTCGCAGAGACTGTCCATGGTGTTAGAGGAATTTCATCTGTGTGCAGACACCCACCCACCGGGAACGGGCCTCAGATCAACTCCACAGGAATCGGTCACTGAGAATGCTGACCTTGCCCCGCTTTCAGTCAATACTGAGCTGGGTTTGATTTGAACCCAGGAGCAGCTCTGTAGTCTATTCCCGATCCACTGGGGGCCCTCAGCTCCCTTTCTGCTTTCCCTCTGGAGATGTGGTGAGAGACTAATGATTGACGGAGCTGCCACTGACCTCTCATCTTCTTCAGGGCTGTCTTCCTGATTTCTTTCCGGCTGGGTTGTTTGGAGCATGGAGCCCCCACCCCTTCATTGGCCTACCTGAAAGTACCTGGGGAAGAACATGTGCAAGGGTGGATGGCAGGGAGCATGTTATACACTGACTGTGGGTATTTTGGGCCATGAGTTTATTCTGTGTTTGCGGGCAGAATCTAGTGAGTGAGAACACGTATGCAATGTTGTAGGAGTCATTTGAATGCACGTGGTGTGCAGAGGTTAGCATAGAAGCACGCACAATTGCTTCTGAGTAGTGCAAGGAAATGGGGAAACACAGAGAGAGAAGGATGACCTAGTGCAGTGATACTCGGACTGAGGCTAATGAGTTCGAAGTGGCTCTTTAATGTGTCTCCTGCGGCTGTGGATCTTTATAGCACATGATATTAAAACTGTGTGATTTAATTAATAACCAATCAGGGTGCTTTTAGTATGTTATTAACCAACTGTAGTGGATAAAATAATAATAGTCAGTCAGTCATTTTGCTGTGAGAATAATTAATATATATACACACACACAAAATATCTCCTCATCATACTTTTGGGTAATTTTGGTCACTAATTTGGCTCCTGAACCACTGAGGTCTGAGTATCACTGATCTAGTGGTTAGCGCAGCAGGAGCTTGGACATGGGAAGGTCTCAGTTCCCTGCTCTGCAACCGACATCCCACGTGGCCTTGGGCAAGTCACTTAGGACCACGTTTTTAAAGGTATGTTAGCACATAGGCCCCTAACTCCCATTAAAATCAATGCATGCGCAATGCATCTTTACCTTTGCTTGAATGCCTTTATAATTCTGACTTTTCGCCTCTCCTTGTCTGAGCTGCCCATCAGTCAAATGGGGATAGCTGCGCTGCCCTGCCCTGCCCTGCCCCACAGGGGCATTGTGAGGAGAAATACATTGGAGAGTGTGAGGTGCTCATGTACTCCAGCCACAGGGGTCAGCTGCGTACCGCAGACAGGGTGTTGGTCTATGTGCAGGCTCAAGGTGTTGGGTGAGTGAGTGTGAAGGGAGCTAGTGCACGTGTGTGTTAATATGGGAAGGTGCATATTAAACGGTATGTTCCCATTAGGCAGCAAACTGCTCTAGAGCTCAGGTTTCTGCTTGCTAGGGAGGCCGACAATGCCCCAGGTTTGTTCTCAGGAGTGCTTTAATGAGCAGAGAGGCCGTGGATTAGGATTCTGCATACACCCAAGTGCAAAGGTTGTCCTTGTGATCTTGCACATAGGATCACAGCTCCCTTTGAAAGGGTCCCTGGAAGGGCTGTGGCAGGAAAAGACCTGAAAGCAGCTGGCAGCTGCAGCAGGAAGATTTCCCCCCTCCTCATCTTTAAACCGTGTCTCCCCCCAGCCCCGCACTGGAATAACATGGGGATTATCTACCGGCAGGAGAGGTGTAATCCATTTCTGCCACTGTCCATATGTCAGGTACGATTTTAATTTCAGATAATGTCAAAACCAGATTAAAGCCCTATCATCTATGTAAAAACCCAGCCCTCCTCCCCACGGCACTCTGCACCGACTACCGGGTCGGCAACCCCTCACACCTCTTCCTGCACAGACACGCTTGGCTGTCGGCAGCATCTCTGACCTCACACGCGGATGTAAACAGGGGCGGGCCTCCCAGGCCTGGCATCTCTCCTCATGGACCCGGAGCTAGGATGACCTCATGGCCCTCAAGTTCCTCCAGCACAGCTGTATGCAGAGCTGAAGCAGCAGCCCCTCGGCATACACGCGTCTTTCCCATCCCGCATTTACTGCCTCCGTGGCTGGGACTTTATTTGTTAAGACTCGAGGCCCTGGGGAGGGGTGAAGTGGGAAATGTCGTCCCTCTACTCCCACCTATGGGCATCAGTTAAATGAGATGGGATGGGGGTTACAGGATGCTTACGCCTCCAAGAAAGGGGTGAAACTTAGCTCTTTGGGGCAGCGATCGTCTTTTTGTTCTGTGTTTGTACAGTGCCTAGCACTTCGGGGCCCTGGTCCCTGCCTGCGGTTCCGAAGGGCTACGATAACACAAAGAATAATACCAGGCGCTGGCACTGCATCTGCAGAGGAGGGGGAGAGAGAAGGAAAAAATGCCAACGACAGTAGATGTGCGCAGGTTTTGAATCCTGAATTGGTGTGTGCCTTTGTGCACATGTGTGTGTCTAGGCATGTGACAATGTGTGGCAGGGTGGGATTTTCTCTCCCTGTTCTATATCTCTGCTTCCCCTCTTCCTTTTCATTCTGTACTTCCCCCTGTTGCTGTTTGTAGCCTCCTCTGTCTCCTTCTTCCTTGATGGTCTCCTCTGTTTAGCCTTTGTTGCTAGAAGATATACAAAGGGTGATTTTCCGGGTGTGAGGACCTTAGCACATTCCTCTCCTCTCAGAGGCTAGAGCTCCTCCCAAAGGACCACTAGGGCAAATCTCCGTAGCTGTCAGCAGGGCTACTCCATCAGGTGGATCATTCACTCTCCTCTCTAGAGTCTGATGGCCAAGGGGGCCAGCACAATCATGACCTCTCCTTTCATGCTGCTTTCCATCTCACCCTTCATTGCTCTGTCTTGCCTTGCATATCCCCCGGGCAGTCTTGTGTATAAAATGCAGGACTATAGATCTGGGTTCTATAATAATATATGGAGATATACCTATCTCATAGAGCTGGAAGGGACCCCGAAGGGTCATCGAGTCCAGCCCCCTGCCTTCACTAGCAGGACCAATTTTGCCCCAGATCCCTAAGTGGCCCTCTCAAGGATTGAACTCACAACCCTGGATTTAGCAGGCCAATGCTCAAACCACTGAGCTATCCCTCCCCTCATCCTGGCTCTGTAAGAGACTCGCTGTATGAAACCAGGAAAGTTGCTTAGACCGACGTCATCAGACACAAAGGCCTACAAATGAAACACCTGAGTTCACATCTAGGCACCTAACGAAAAGCAGCCTGAATTTCCCTGACATCACCAGGAGCTGCAGGTCCACAGCCCCTCAAAAAATCAGAACATTTTGTCAGATGCCTCAATATGCATGTTGGTTGCTTCACTTTAGGCACCCAAGATGGAAAATGTTGGGCCAAATCCTCAGCTGGGTGTAAACTGGAGCAGCTCCATTGAAGTTCATTATGCTACACTGATTTACATCAGCTGAAATTCTGACTCTGTGGCCTTAACTGATCTGTACCTCAGTTTCTTCTTCTGTGAAATGGGACCAACAAACTGTACTTGCCTCACAGGAGTGAAGGGAGGCACAACACTTGGAAAAGTGTTTTGAAATCCTTGCATGGAAGGTACAAAGTACTCTCATTACTTCTAGCTTTCCTGGGTGAACATAGACGCATCTGTTTCTGCCTCTGCTCCTACAACATTTAGCCTTCTTGGCTTCTGACAAACAAGGGAAAAATGGACTTTATTAAAAATAAACAAATCTCTTGTCATCTCTAATCCCAGGTGAAGATAACTCATTCTGTTGCATTATTATTTTGTTTTTATTCCTCGGCTGCTAGAGATGCCAGCTATAGAGAAATGCTCCTCCTGTTTGATTACAATGGGCCTGCCAGTGAGGTGCGTGTGTGGGGGTGAATTGATGTTATCATCCCACGGAATTAATGGGCTGCTGGGTTATTTTCATTGCAGCTGCATTGTAGCAAAGGCAGAGTAAATCCAACCAACCAGCTGGGCTTTCCTTTGGAAAAAAAATCAGAAATGCAATTAAAAATGATGATGATGATAATAAAGGAAAAGTGTTCAGCAAGTGATATGGCCACCGGAGAGACCCTGTTCAAAGCATGCACAGGTCTCTCGCATCTTACGCGCATTTAACATGCGCGATTTCGGCTTTGCGCGGTCGGCAAAACCACCAAAAAAGAGAAAAAAAGCAATTTAAATACTGTTTCTGTAGTGCGGGCGATTCCGCCTGCCATTGAAGTCAATGGGATTTTGGCTNNNTTTCGCTTTACGCGCTGACCGCGGAACGTAACCCCCGTGTAAGATGCGAGAGACCTGTAGTACCTGCCATATCACATGGACATCTTTGGAGATGGGCCACCGTAACCAAACTGCCCAAGCTGAGTGGCCATGTGAACTGTGCCGTGGACTGAGAGAGCTTGGTTCTCTTCTCACCTCTGATGCCCTGGACAAGTCACCTCTCTCTGTGCCTCTTTTTTCCCATCTATAAAATGGGAATAATAATGCTCACCCTTCTTTGGAAAGTGCTTTGACATCAATGGGTGAAAAGTGCTCAGTGTTATTACTAGATGCTGTCTAGCCTTTGGCATTGGGGGTTTGCGTGGAATATGCCCTGTGTCTGATTGACCCCTGCTTTGGGGTTTACGATAACCGGCCAATGACCTATTGCAAAACCAAAATCATCCCTAGTTGTTATGCAGGCGTTGTGTTCTAGGCCTCTTTACATTATTTAAAACGTGGTTAAAATAGCAAAGCTGCCTGGAGGGGGTGGTCACACCTCCGTGTATTTTCACACTGCAAAATACAGTGCCCACGGAGCTGCCTTGCTTATGGGGGGCAAACACAAGGGATCCCGCTCAAAACCTGCCAGAACAAATACGTATGGCAGTGAGTCCTACAGCCCTGCCCCTCCTCACCTCCAGCTCTGCTTCTGATGCCCTGTCCGAGGGAGCAAGTGATCCCAGCTGGTCTCGATTGTCACGACAAAGCACGGGGATGCCGCCACTCAGGTATCCTGTTCCTTTCAGGGCTCTAGAGATCACGGACCAGATTCTCACCTGCACCTTGTGCAGTCATTTAAACAAGTGGAAAGCGGGAGCAAACCTCTATGGCCTCGGAATGGCAGCAGTGGGAGCTCACTTTGCATAGCTGTCATTGAGTCAGATTCTCCTCCGTTACCCCTGTGCAAATGGGGAGTAATTCCATTGAAGACCATGGAATTAAACTGGTGTGAATGGAAGGAGAAGTGGGCCCAAGAAACATGACAATAGTGAACGGTGCCCAAATTATGGCTAGAAAAGTAAGAAAATCTATTGCACCTTGGTTATGTCCCATAACTATTCTTTATATATGTGCCTTCTGAGCCACATTAGTTCCCTGGGTGGACANATCAGAATTGCCAGGCAGTTTCCCCCTCCTTTACTGTTGGTGATGTATGAAGTGGTTCAAGGAGAACACTGAGTGATTTTCACCTATGGGGTTGAGCTTTTGTGACTGCTGGCAGCTAAAAGGGGCGGGTGGAAATCTATACGATGATTTGCAATCCAGGCACATTTGCTATGAAAGATCGCGGACGAAGAGTGAATCTGGAAACACCCAGATGCCATTTCAAGCAGCGTCACTTTTTCTGAACGGAACTGCGCTTTAGTAATGTCAATAGAGTGGGGCTGGATGGCTCAGGGGATTGGCAATGGGGAGACAGAGCTGGCCACCGATATGAACCCAGCCCAGGCTGATAGTGATGAAAATGTGCTACTGTGAAATGAGTTAGTGGGTCTCAGTTCCTAGTGGACAGGTTGCAATTTATCAAGATGTCTAGGGATGAAGCCACACGATCTGAGAAGGCCCTAAATGGCACAAAACATAGCAGTGCATCATCTTGGCAACACAAGCCATGAACATATTGCTCAGCTGCTCTGCACTGGCTCCCAAATGAACCCAGAGTCTCGTTCCTATATTCAGAACCCTCCATCCAACCGGTACTCCTGAGGGCATTCTGCGCCAAAACATTAAAAATTCTGCACACAATATTTTAAAATTCTGCAGGTTTTATTTGTCAATAAACAAATGCAGAGGCTCCAGCATGGCAGTGGGGAGCACAGGCCCCTGGTTGCTCGAAGGTGGGAGATCACCCTCCAGCCCCCACCTCCGGGACACGGACTCAGTGGTGAGGCTGCAGCTGACCCTGACGCAGCACAAGGCCTGGGCCTGCCCCAGAAACACCCTGGGGCCCTGCCCATCTGCACCAGGCAGGCTCAACCGGGCAGGATCCAAGTGTGGAGGGGCTCAGTGTGGGGGGAATCCAGGTGT